>PUQB01000065.1:267049-315626 GCA_003024785.1 Selaginella tamariscina
GATAGGCGAGCATTTCTTCAACCGTGTGGGACGCGCGTGGAAGAGGGGCTACCTCTTGTACGGTCCCCCGGTACCGGAAAGTCATCTCTGGTGGCAGCCATTGCCAACTACATGCGCTATGATGTGTACGACCTGGAGCTGACGGAGGTGAAGAGCAATGCGGAACTCAGGAAGCTCCTCATGTCGATCTCGAACAAATCGATCATCGTGATAGAGGATATAGACTGCTCCTTGGAGCTCAAGAAACGGGGTGATCCTGCACCAGCGGAGACGGAGAATTCGGACACACCGGTACCTAACGGTGGCAAGGAGAAGAAGGAGGAGCACAGGGTGACACTCTCGGGGCTGCTTAACTTCATAGATGGAACTCTGGTCGTGTACAGGCGGCGAGAGGATCATCATCTTCACCACCAACCACATAGAGGTTCTGGACAAGGCGCTACTGAGGTCTGGCAGGATGGATATGCACATTCTGCTGTCTCACTGTGGTTACGAGGCGTTTAAGACTCTGGCGTGGACTCATCTCGAGCTCAGGGACCACGAATGAATTCTCTAAGGTGGAGGAGCTGATCGGACAGGTTGAGATTACTCCGGCAGACATCGCTGAAGTCCTCATACAAAACAGGAGCGCCCCGAGTGTTGCTCTGCAGAAGCTGGTCGAGGTTCTGGAAGAACGAAGCGGCAACCCAAGGAAGCAGATGCACCGTCTATTCCAAACGGTGAAGCAACTGTTAAGTGATCACTAACATTTATTAAGTACGTTTATCTCATTAAGATAATATATGACAACTATGTAGGTTATGTAGCTGATATGCATCAAGAAAAGACTAAAAAGAATAAGAAATGATTATATTGTTTTTGTTCAAAGAATCTTAATTATATAAATATCAAATAAAAAATGCCGCATTGGATTGATTAATTTTTTTGGTTTAATTCACTATTTAATTTTTAGTTTAATAAAATATATTAATTTATATAATGAATAAATTGAAAAGATATTCATAAAATTAAAGAATATAAGATTAAATTTATATATTTTATTTAATTTAAAATTATTATATAAATTGATTTAAAATTTATTAATATAATGGTAATTTAAATCGTCATCTAAGTCAAAATATATTTAAACTAGATATATTTTATGGTATTTTTTTTTAAAAATTGTTGTAATAAATCGTGATGTTCGACCGTGATATGTGTTTATATTTTACCTCGGTTAGGAGTAATGTTATATATATATATATATATATATATATATATATATGTTCTTGGCGTTTTAATACTCAGTACATAGTATATATGTATATATACTGTGATTTATGTGTGTCGTATGTCCAGTTATGAATATCTTTTATACACACACACAAATTAATAAGTAATATAAAGTATATGAAAACATTGCTTTATATATTAATAACCAAATGTAATATATATAACAGATATTATACATATATATACAATTATATAGGTATAAATATATATCTTGTTTGACATATCTTAATGCTTGTTTATAAAAAACAAATTATGTAAATATGCTTGATTTTTTCTTTGCTCTTGAGAATATGTTAAAATAATATATTTCATTGGTAATATTCTAAGTTATTTTATAAAATGTTAATTTATTTTAAATAATTTTTTTAAATTTTAATAAAGTATGCATGATAGTTAAAAGATTGATATTCCCACCCCCACCAAGTTTTAATGTATACAATTGGGTATATGTAAATCTATGGAGTGAATCTAGTACACTTTTTATACAGCCCCTTCAAGTTTTGTACACATGAACTAAACATTATGAAATTTATACAAAATATCATCCTTGGTGCCGTGGACATACATAATTAACTAATGAAAAAGATATTTGTATAGTGAATTGACCTTCATTTTTTATTTTATAAAACTGATTAATCATCCTTGTCACCAAGGATGTGGATGTGGATGCACTAATGTGTAATTAAATTTTGTTTTATACACTATCCATGATTTAAGAAGTTGTAAATTTAAACTTGTTGACAAGGTAGGGCATGTAATGATTAAGGGAGAGGACTTGGCAAACAGTGAGGAATACAAGATGTGGCTTTGTAAGATTGCACAACTTTGATTTTTCCATGAATTTTTAGGTTTGAGTGATCAAGAAAGCATCCATCATTTGCTTCTTACATGTGTTGTTGTCCATGTGTGGGAACATTTGTGTGTTCACTCTATAGCTAGAAAAAAAAATGGAGTGTTGTGTGTCCTAGCACATTTCGAGGGTGGTAATTACAATTCCCTCCTTTGAGCATTTGTGTGGGGCATTTGTTTGAAGCATATATAATATGTTTGAAGCCCAATAAGGGTAATGCTAAAGAGTTATTGGTTGGTGGTGTGTTGGTCTTGTTAATCAACATTTCCTCCTTTGGGCATTTGTGGGAGGCAAATTGTTCAAAGTATCGTGGTTGTTTCTACAATTTAGTAGTACTTTTGATGCTTTAAAGCTTGACAAATAAACATTGTATATGTTAGACATGGGTTGTGTTTTGGTTTTTCATACATCACACAACACAAATACCTTCGTTTTGCAAGGTATACGCATTTCTTCCTCTTCAGGCATTTGTGGGGCATTTGCTTGAAGTATGTATGTTGTTTATTGATGCTTGGTAGGCTGATCTTGGTGTGGCACTTGTGGTCTATGCTGGTTATGTTATAGGTTTTTTTTATAGCTTTTCGCTCTTGTAGGGGCATGTTGTTTGAAGTATAGTGGTTATTTCACTGGTCTAGTGATACTTTTGATGTTTTAAGGTTGATATATAAACATTGTATTTGTTGGATAAGGGTTAGTTTTTGTTTATTTTTCTATGAGAATAGTGAGATCCATTTGTTTTGGTGGATGACTGCATTTCTTCCTTTTGGGCATTTGCGGGGAAATTTGGCCTCTCATGAATGTTGTTATTTCATAGGCTCAGTTTGGGCTTTGATGATATAAGAATATATGAACCTTGCCTTTTCTAGACATGTGGTGACTTTGAATATTCTTTCATCTGAAACAACAATTTGACATGTCTTTTCATTGTTGAAGGCATGTCTTTTCGATTTTGTTACAGTATGAGCTCTCTCTTTGCTTTGCTTTCTTACCTATTGGGTCTTCCTTCCCCCGTTGTTTTAGTCCTCTACTAGTTGTGAATCGTTGTTAGGTTCTTCTATAGGGAGATGCATTAACATTGAGTGCTTGTTTGTAGGAGCCGTGGAAACACATAATTGACTCATTCTAACATTTTATGGTTTCTAATTGGCTACATCATTCAGTGACAAACTTAGCAATTGAACAATGGAGCTGTGTTGATAGTTCTTGTTGGTTTACCAAGGTGATTGAATTTGTGCATGGTAGTTGTTTGTTTTGGTTTTTAAGCTTTTCTCTTTGCTACAATTGGTGGTGGTTGGTGTGGGTTAGGCACTTGCTAGTGCTGTTGTGGCACGTTTGTGTGGGGTTGTCTAAATGACTCATCCATTGACTTGGCCCATGTGGGTTGCTCACGTTTTTTGGTAGCATAGATGGTGTTATAGGTTTTGTAGAGGTGTTGGTTGGTGTGGGTTATGCACTTCCCAATGCTCTGTGAAGGAAGGACTTGTGGGCTTCTTAGGGTTGGGTTTGGTGTTGGTGGGCATGGCATTTGCCAATAGTTTCTTGAGTCTCATCCTCTTAGGTGATAAGGATTCTTTTAAGCGGTTGAGGAATATTTTAAAGGGATATTCTTAGGATATGTTGTTGATAATATGTTGATGGGAATATACTACATTTTGCACTTTATTTCTATAATATATATAGTTCCAAGAGATTTGGTTTGTGGCTATTGTTGTGTATACAAAGGGTTAGGCTTCCTTGGGTTGTTTCACCTAGGTTTGCTTTGTAAGTCGATTGGCTTAAGGCTAACATGCAATAGTATCCTGGTGTCGGTAAAGGATGAGCAACTTTCAAGTATATAAAATATTTTTTGAATATTCAAGGATCGTGGATGCATAATATAGTTAGCATATAGAATATTCTTATATTTTTTTTTTCTCTTGTTTTAAATTGAATTATTATTCGAACCTCGTTAGGGTTATGCACCATCCTCAACGTTGAGGATGGGGCAAAATTTGTAGCCTTTTAGGTCGTGCACCATCCTCAATGCCAAGGATAGGACATGCACAAGATGGGGCAGAAGGCTACAAGTTTGCCCCATTCTTGGTGTTGAATATGGTGCATGGCCAACAAGGTTTGAACTTGCAACCTTTTAGGGCCATGCATCATCATAACCTTTTGGGGCTGTGTACCATTTTTAACACTAAGGATGGGGTAGAACTCATAGCCTCCAAAGGTTATGCACCATTCTCATTGCCAAGGATGGGATAGAACTCACATCCTTTCAGCATTGTGCACCATTTTTGATGCATATGATGAGGTAGAACTTATAGCCTTTTAGGGCCATGCACCATCTTCAATGCTAAGGATGGTGTATGGCCCTAAAAGGTTGTGAATTCAATTCCATTTCAATGTACAATATTAATCTCACCTGCAACCTTTTAGGGCCACCTACCATCTTGACTTTAAGGATGGCACATGGCCCCAAAAAATTACAAGTTTGATTCTTTTTTAATGTACAATATTAATCTCGTCATAACAAGGTTCGAACTCACAGTCTTGTGGGGTTTATACACCATCCTTTTCAATGTACAATATTAACATTGTCATAACATCATAGTCTTAGGGCCATGCATCGTCCTTGAGACTAAGAGATGGTGAATAACCCAAAAGGTTGTAAGTTTGATTCTTTTTAACATATAGTATTAACTTTGCCTTAGTGAGGTTCGAACTTGCAGCTTTTTGAGGCCATGCACCATCCTTAGTTTTATGAACTTCATAGCCTTGTGGGGCATGCAACCATTCTTTTCATTATACAATATTAACAAGGTTTAAACTCGTAGCCTTATGGAGCCATGTACCATCTTTGATGCAAAGGATGGTGCATGTCAGAGTTTTAACCCAAAGGACCAACACATAGTAACGTGGCTACTAAGTGATCATCTGACATTAACACATGTGCGAGTAATGCTAAGTCTTTTAAGAGAACCCCTAGAGTTTGACTCTAATGCCCAAATAAATATGAAACTTAGTGTTCTACCCTAAGTTCCTTAAAGTGACTATCCCTTGAACCCTAAAGGATAACTCGAGTAAACTTTTAGATTTTGTCCATAAGACCTAGATTGGCTGATGCCTTAACTACACAAAGGAGACATGCCTTGCACATACCTCTATGACATAGCCAAGGCATGATGAGTTACCTATTTAAGAATCGACAGTACAACCCTTTTAAGGTGACGATAAGTAACTTAACCACGACTAACCCCTAAGAGTTTGAATGGCCAAGTCACACCTTAAATCTAGGGCTAGTATTTAGTGAGAATACAAATGTTTTATATAGACGGACATGAGTGTTTTATTAAACAAACCCCTTAAAGTTAGACTTGGACAATCCTAAACACATGACCATATGAGTGCCTCACAAAAGGGCCCATGTTAATGAGCTTAGGTTGTTCAACCCCGCCTGAATATGTTCACACACTTTTAAGATGAACACTCTTAGCCAAGTGTAGTTAACACACCCATTATGAGACCTAACCTCCCTGGAGTGGATGCCAAGTTCACCCTGATGCAAACACAACACACCTACTTGTTAGGTATCCAACCCCTCGACATTAAACCCATAACACAACCCCAAAGGTCGTGTCTTGGGCGTTGTATCGTGTTTCATTTAGTTTAATGTCACATCTTCATGTGACACTATTTCTTAAGACATGGGCTATCTCATCATAGCCCCTTAAACTCAGAAATATGCTGCCATGAATATTGCTCACAGATGCCAACTCTAAAACTCCTCTTTGTGAACCCTCAGGAACATGATAATGAAAACTCATCTGACTAATGAAACATGTACTCCAACAAGACTTTCTAGGTATGAATTTGCCAATGATAAGGGTTGCGCAACCCTTAGGGTGTGACGTATCCATGTGCATTAGAAGTTAGGGTGGCACAATATGAGTTATGCCTTGATGACACAAGCTTAAGCTTGCATTGATATAAAAATAAAAGGCTCTTTCTTAAGCTTTGCATCGATATAAGAATAAATGGCTCTTTCAAATACCTAGACTCTTATACTTTATCTTTTTTCGTGATAGAGCTCCCCCTCTTATTTGTGTGAGTGGGCTAGCACGGAATGCTAGCCCCAATTTAATGAGTTTAATATAATCTTAAATTTGACCCTAGGGGGGGTAGAACAACCCTAGGGTGTCCCTAACCATACTTGATACATTGACCTCACCTAACACACCTAGAAACCTTATTACAATAAAAATAATAAGGGGAGGGTTCTGGATATAAGTTTCACTTTCACTTAGAGTTTCTCGAGGTATTTAACAACAAATCTATCAAACCACCCCAAAGACTTAAGTTCACTAAATGGGGATATTTCTCATTATATCCAGTTCTGACACAAAGTATAATAGGTAACAACAATCAATCTTTAAAGGAATATTTTTTATTATATCCAGGTCCGACATGAAGTATAATAAATAACAATAATTAACCTTTAAAGTAAAAAATAGTCATATGACAATGCATAATCTTAAAAGGTTTGTAAGTTCGATTCCTTTTCAAATTTTTTAATTTGAGGATATTGAGGGTTAGATATTCTAGTAAGTAGGCGTGGTTATGCTCGCATTAGGGCATTAACATAAGGTAGGTTATGTCCCACTACCCTAGCTAGCACTCAAGTTTTGGTAAATTAAGAATGTCAATGCAATTGTTCTCTCTCACCACATATGTATTTCATTGCATCATGCTTCAGCCTCTAGTTTTGACGGTACTCATGGCATATTAGTTTATGCCTTCTTTCTGGAATTCTAAACAGATATATGATCTTATGTGTTTGTTCAGGCTTTAAGCCCAATGAAACACACATGTTCGCTCATGGCCTTCCATAGGGTTGCCCTATCATCGTTGTAGACCTTTCTCACAGTGGACCAATTAGCACTAGCAACATCAGTGAAGAATCCTCTAAATTTGGCATGCTTTGAGTTCATCCAAGACAACCTTATTTAAAAATTTCCAAAAAATCATTTGTACAACATGGTCTTCCACTTTGAATTCACCGATGGCAATTGTCAAGTTACATTGTAATTTGTAAAAGTATTTGTAAAGATGAAAAATATAAACATAAATATATTCACTTGGGATCATATAAAAGGTGCTACCATAGTAACCCACTTCATATAGTGAACATGGCTAAAATAGACCCACAATTGCTAAGTCATTGTTTCTTGGACATATTCATTCTTTTGACCAAGTTGACACTTGAAGCAAGTCCTTGTGTCGACATTTTGAAATATGTAACACATTTAATTAGTTGATAAGTTGATTTGAAAATAAATTACTATGTATATATTGCACATTTGGACTTTAAAATAATAGACTATATTCCTGACTCTTACATTTGGGATCTAGTGTTTTATCCTATCAAGAAGTCATTAGTACAACAATTAAAATAATTAACAACACATACCTTCTTGGAGCCGCTGGTCAAAGGGAATGAATAAGTTCATTAAACTGGTTTTCATTAAGGGTTTGAACCATTACTAAAAAGACATGTTTCTTGTAAATCATTTTTTGAATATAGTTGGGGTGCTACATAGCAATTGGATATGAAATATCAATTGCTATTGCATTCATCTTTTGGAAAGCAACCCTTGGCCTAGAGGATGTTGGTGACCCAACGTGCATAGCTGCTATGTGAAGATTACTATCCACAGCCTTGAAATAATATTGCTTGGTCGAGCACATATTCAAGCATATGGAAACACTCTTGCAAAAATGATCCTTTAAACCCTCAATGAGTTGTCCAGCACATGGCATTTTTCTAACTACACCTTCAAATTTGATATCATTCACTTCTCTTTCCAAGTTGCAAATCGGATTTATGCATTGAAGGTGGTCACCCTTTGATACTGAACATGTCCTAAGGAAGCCACCCACAGTTGTAGTCTATAACTGACACCACTTATGAACATTGAGATGCGTTTTCATCCCTTGGTAGTGGGAAATATGATCTTTTAGTGTGGGAAGAATGAAACAGATGTTGCCGTTGTAAGTGGAAGGTAGATCTGTAACATGTTGAAGCTCATAGTTGTTAACATGCCTTAGAATTTGAAAGGCACCCTCATTCTTTCTTTTGAAAGATTTATTTTGAATCTAGCTTTCACTTGAAAGTTAAAAAAAAAAGAATTAAGTTTCAAATGTAAAGTTTAAATTTGATAAAGCTTTCAAATATAACCAAAACTCAAATGCCGCCTATGTTGTTCTTCTTGCTAATGATTAAAAATCAGTTGGTAATCTACATGCAATGTATTAGGAGCTGAAAGTGAAAGGAACATTAATATGTCCAAAGTTTTCAACTTTAAACATGCTCTTTCTCCATCTTTGATGTTGTTTTGCCTCTTGAAGCCGCGTTCACATTCTACAATGCTGAATGGTATCACCATCATAGCACCCCAAACTTTCATGATCTCTTTGTAAGCTTGGGTATAATAGCTGTAAAACATAAAATTACAAGCTCAAAAAACAAGAATATTAAAAAAAAGGTACCAAATGCTCCATAAAGTAATCATATCTTTCTGTCCAAAGTCACTGATAAGTCTCACGGAAAAAGTGGACACCTGAGTTGCAAACTCTTTCAGCATTGTAGAACTTCCCTTCAAACTGTGTCAAGAGAAGAGTTGCTGAGGTAACCTTAGAAGCAACTTTAGCCATGTTCTCATCATAAAGCGTGGTGTTGAAAAGCTTTGAAGCTTCCAATACTGAGGAGCTATCCTGTAGGAACCTGTCCTCTAAACATTGAATTACCTTCTCAACATAGCCCGCCCAATTGCCAAACAACCATCTAGTGTGTTAGCTATCCAATCCAAATGGTAAAGATGAACAAACCCAGCATCATCTTCATAACAAAGACCTTCTTTATTCTCAACAATCATCTTCCAGAAAATTGTGAGATTTGGTGCTCCAACTCCAAACTCAACTCTTAAAAACTTGATCCTTAGAATGTTGATTGTCCTTGTGACCATTGATGAGATTGTTGAAAGCTCCAAGTCCTTACTTTAAAACCTCTTGTTTAACATACTCAATTCATTTAGTACGTCCGTTAGAAAGTGAAAAAGAACTGTACCTCAAATCTCTTAAACTCTCCAAAAAGCTCTGCCTCATTAGTCGTCTCCCACAAGCGAAAAGAGCTAGTATCACTTCATAAGACGTAAGATTACCTTGCCTTGAGACAACCAGCAAACATTGTGAATCCGAAGTAAGCTGAGATTCTTTAATTTCATAATCCCTTGAGTTTTATGCAAAAGCTGTATCCATTGAGAAGAGCGTCCAACCCAGCCACCAACACGTTTTGCAAATGCTTCAAGCTCCTTAAACACTAGAAATAATTGAAGGAATCGTTCGTTGCCAAGCCTCTTTGTGAGCCACACAATATATTGGTACAATACGAGGGACAATCTACTTCAATCATACAACTAAACCTGATCGCCGACCTTGCATAGTGCTACATCCATCTGTAGCAACTCCTATCAACCTCTCCAACGGCAATCCAATCTCTTCTAAGAATGTAGTAACTGCTTCAAATAAGTGTTTGCCAATTTGTCTTTGATGGAGATTAACTTTAGGTACCTTGTTACAGGTTCGCCTGCTAACAAGAACTTCACATAGATGATGAGATGATGCTTTAGCCAATTGTCTGTAGATTTGTCAAGCAAAATGCTGTAGAAAGGACTTCTTTTTGAGAACTTGGTAATAAGCTTGATGAATAGCAAAGAGAAAAGACTTACAAGCCTTTGCATTTGTGAGCTGCATATTCATCTTGCTGGCATGTAAGGAGTCCCCATGAACCTGTATAATGCACAATCCACTTCAAACTTCTCAATAGGATCCCTCTTTGTGCAATTGGTAAGTTATCTTCATCAACATCATCACTCATTGCTGCTCTTGAGAATTCATAACCTCCAAATGCTCAAGTATTACTCGACGTTACGGTGGTGCACTCCTCTTTTGATCTCTTTTCAGCTACAATATGATCCTAAATTTTGTATGAGTCTTGATGGCTCCTTTTTGCAAGGTTGTACAGCCTCTTGTAGCAAAGACATTCTCCTTTTGAAACTCAATATGAGCACTTCATTCTCTAATTTGGGTAGACACCTACTCTAAAAAGCCAAGGACACCAATTGTCAATCCTCCTTGAATCGTTGTGCAGTTCTCCACTTTGTTGCTTTGATCTACATCTACCGAAGTACTACTACCTAAAATGGATAAAAAAATAACCGAATTTGTTTATCGAGTGTTCTTTTTGGGCTATCCCATCTTGGACTTGTGCGCTGTCCATGAGTACTCAGTGCCAGTGGGTCATCATCGCTACTGCTACTGATGTCCCCACCAAGGTTCAAAACCCATTAAAATTAAAATTTTAAGGTCATTGTGGCTACTAATGTCCCCGCGAGGGTTCAAAACCATTAAAAATTGTCACTACTAATGTCTCCTCACCAGGGTTCAAAACCATTAAAATTGAATTTTTTTCTAAAACGTTGCCTTTCTTTTGAAGGGTTATATATTTTAATGCCATTCTTTATGAAAGTTTTATTTAAATACGGCATTTCTTTGATTGAACATTGTCATTCTATGAAAGTTTAAAAGCCTCATGAAGGGTATTGAAAGCCGTCAAAGGCAAGGCATGATTGCTAATATCAATTTTTAAGCAAGAGTTGAAAAGAGCAGTTGACGCTTTGTGAAAAATGACATTCGAAGAATTATCAAGAAGATTGTTGTTGTCAAGACTCATAAACACCTCGGCACACATTGCCTTTGAGGAACAAACACGACCAACTCAGAACTAGGCAAACCCACACATTACCTCATTGCCCAAATAACATTTAGATTCACATAATGAACATGTGTTAGGCACCACTACGTACAAACTAGAGACCCTCACAAAACCACCGACCTCCCGAGCTGTCTCTAGTCTCACACGCTGCTCTCCAAAAAGGCTTCCCATATTAGGGTGCCCTTAATTCTCTTAGATCTAGGTATAGCTCTTTAGGAATATTCTAGCTTATACCTTTTGGGGAATATTCTTTGATTGTTATACGGGTCGTAACAATCCTCCCCCATTAGCAAGTCCTTGTCCTCAAGGGCAGTATAACTTACTCAACTGGTCCTGTATCATTAGCCTTGTACATCCACAAAGAATCTACCCGGGACTCGTTCCTTGTGAGTACTCTCTTTAACTGGCTAACATGAAACACTGGGTGCACCCTCACTCCTTCTGGCAGCCGTAGTCGATATGTCACCTTATCGATACGCTCCAGAATCTCATAAGGACCTGAGTACCTAGGAGACAACTTATCATTGTGTCCCTTCCGTAAGGCCACAATAGTGTTCCGCCTTACATGTGTGGCAAATACCACTCAGAGATATACATAATCTCCCACCTGGAACTCTTGGAAGCTTCTGTGCTCATTAACAAACTTGATAGCTCGGCTCTGAGCTACTTGTAAGTTCTTCTTGCACAAACTCTGAATGTTTCTAAGCTCAACACTCAGATCTTTAGCTTCCTCATCCATGTTGCCTTGAGCTTTCTTACTTGCTAAACCCAGCTCAAAAGCTGTCTTGGAATGCCGTCCAAACATAGCATAATATGGACTCATTCCAATGCCACTGTGTCCTTGGCAAATGGGTGACAAAGTCCATAGAGATACTGCCCCATCGCCTGTCTGGAATAGGCAATGGTACTAATAGCCCACTTGGTTTTTCCCTGGGCACCTTTACTTGC
Source organism: Selaginella tamariscina (assembly GCA_003024785.1). NCBI lineage: Eukaryota > Viridiplantae > Streptophyta > Lycopodiopsida > Selaginellales > Selaginellaceae > Selaginella > Selaginella tamariscina. Next base: position 278,935 of record PUQB01000065.1, read on the forward strand.
TGACACTTGTCACAAGTCCTGCAGTACTCTATGATATTAGCTTTCATATTCCTCCAATAGAACCTTCTCTTGATCAACTCATACATTTTCCTCCCCCCAAAATGACCAGCCTCCGGGTGATCATGATGGAAATATAGTACCTGGTTGATCAAATGGTCCACACGAGGAAGATACACACGGCCATTGTAGTACAAAACTCCATCCTAAAATGAGAATGGTGGCTCTAGCTGTCCTCTGAGCTCCTGCACCTCAGCGTCTTGTGCTTGAGCATGTTGAACTACCTGGCTAAACTCACTGACCGTCCTTGTTAATGCATTACATAAGCGTGTTTGGAATTCTCTAACCACTGTGGCTCTCCTAACGCGTGACAAAGCATATACCACCACGTTAGCCTTTCCCACGCAATGCTCAATAGGAAATTTGCCAAACTCCATGAGCTTAACCATCCAGCGAGCTTGCTGAGAGTTTAACTCTTTCTGTTTGAACAGATACACCAAAGTCTTGTGATCTGTAAACACTTTGAAACTTGCACCATAAAGATAGTGCCTCCAAACTCATAATGCATTAACAATAGCCATAGTTCTTGCTCATACGTTGAGTATTGTTGCTCTGCAGGATTCAAGTACGACTCTTATAAGCAATAGGCCTTCCCTCTTGCATAAGTACAACTCCAATGGCCACTCCACTTGCATCACACGATACCTCATAAGGCTTAGAGGGATCTGCAATACATAAAACTAGTGCACGTACCAAAGCTTGTTTCAAAGCTTGGAAACTGCTCTTCTCTGAAGCACTTCATGCAAAGGGAACGTCCTTCCTCAGCAACCTAGTTAACGGAGAAGCTTTCTTGGCATAATCCTTGACATACCGCCGGTAATAACCAGCCATGCCCAAGAAACTCCGTAACTCTTCTGCATTGCTAGGAACTGGCCATTGCTCCACCACTGCCACCTTCTGTGGATCAGTCTTCACTCCACTTGGCGTCACAATGTGACTCCATTGCACTGAGCAAATGCACATTTGCTCTTCTTTGCATAGAGCTTGTTCTCCCTCAACAACTGAAGAACTCTTCGCAAATGCTGCACATGCTCCTTCATATTCTTACTGTAAATAAGAATATCGTTGAGGAAGATCTCCACAAAGTCGTGCAAGTAGTCACCAAACACCTCAGTCGTCAACCGAGTGAATGTGACTGGGGCATTTGTTAAGCCGAATGGCATAACAGTGAACTCGAAATGCCCAACTATCTTGGTGAACACTCTGGCTCCACCGAGATGATCCATGATAGTATCCACACATGGCATGGGCATCCTGTCCTTCACTGTTTGCTTGTTGAGAGCTCTGTAGTCTATATCCTCATGGTGCCATTTTTCTTCCTGACAAGCAATACTGGTGCACCAAATGGAGACTTGCTCAGTTGTATGAAGCCATATTCCAATAGCTCCATCACTTGTCTCTTAACCTCTTGCTCCTTAGCATGGCTCAGTCGGAATGGCTTACGGTAAATGGCTTTCGTACCCTATTCCAGCTCCACACCTCTTGCATGTGGTAGCCATGAGGTAGCTCAGGAGGGAAGACGTCAGCAAACTCCTCGCACAACAGCTTTGCTCAAGGTGACAGTAAAAGAACTTGTTTGGAGACTCAAGCTTTGTTCCAAACCAAGTGTCTTTCACTTCACTATACTCAAGCTTCATGTGCTTGGTGCTCCACTAGATCTTAGGATCCACACGCACTAGCTTCGCAAGAAAGAAAGTCTCCACCAGCTGGGTTTTGCCAACCTCTAGCTGTAACTCCTCCACACAAGCAATTTAGCTCTGTGTGACAACTAAGCCCTCAATCTCGTATTGAGGCACAGTCTTCGTTCAGCTCCACCAGCTGGGTTTTGCCAACCTACAGCTGTAACTCCTCCACACAAGCACTGTAGCTCTGTGTGATAGCTGAGCCCTCAATCTCGTATTGAGGCACAGTCTTCGTGCAGCTCCACCAGCTGGGTTTTGCCAACCTACAGCTGTAACTCCTCCACACAAGCACTGTAGCTCTGTGTGATAGCTGAGCCCTCAATCTCGTATTGAGGCTCTTTGTGCAGCTCCACCAGCTGGGTTTTGCCAACCTCCAGCTGTAACTCCTCCACACAAGCATGTAGCTCTGTGTGATAGAGCCCTCAATCTCGTATTGAGGCTCTTCGTGCAGCTCCACCAGCTGGGTTTTGCCAACCTCCAGCTGTAACTCCTCCACACAAGCACTGTAGCTCTGTGTGATAGCTGAGCCCTCAATCTCGTATTGAGGCTCTTCGTGCAGCTCCACCAGCTGGGTTTTGCCAACCTCCAGCTGTAACTCCTCCACACAAGCACTGTAGCTCTGTGTGATATGAGCCTTCAAATTCGTATTGAGGCACAGTCTTGTGGGCAAGCTGCACTCCTCCACTAACTTTGTTGACACAAAGTTATCGCTACTCATGCTATCCACAAGGACTCGCACTGGACGCTCACCAAGTCGTCCCTCCACCACAATAGCACGTGTGTGTGGCTCCTCCCGTGCCATGTAGTTTACCTATTGAGCAAGAACAAATAGAAATTTACCTTGTGGTTTAGAGAAGTCTCCTTTGTGCTCCTCTCCACGCTCCATCTCCTAAAGCTTCTTAGGCATCTACTTGTCCTTGCCATTGAAACCCTTTCCTTGGACAATTTGCCTTTTAGTGTCCAACGTCTCCACACAGGTGGTATTATCCCTTCCCACCAGGCACTCATCTCGAACCTTGCTCCGATACCAATTGTTAGGCACCACTACGTACAAACTAGAGACCTCACAAAACCACCCGACCTCCCCCGAGCTGTCTCTAGTCTCACACACTGCTCTCCAAAAGGCTTCCATATTAGTGCCCTTAATTCTCTTAGATCTAGGTATAGCTCTTTAGAATATTCTAGCTTATACCTTTCTGAGGAATATTCTTTAATTGTTATACGGGTTGTAACAACATGCCTTCCAAAGTCATCCAGATTACAAATTCAACTAAAATTGTTCCATGTTTCAAAAAGAATCTTCTACACAAGAAATTCTTATTAAACCAAGAAGTCTAAAAGAGAAGAGCACTAGTACCATAACAAACCGTGAGACTAGTCATTATGAAAGTAAACCCTAATCCATATTTTCAATTGATTTATATCAACATGCAACCAACATGCAAGCAAGTCGACGATAATAAATTGCCACTATCTTTATCATTGTCTTAATGTTGAGTATATAATAAATAATAATTGTTTAGGAGAAGATATTAAATTTAATTCTGTAAGGATTCATTATTACCTTCACATAATTGTTAATGTTGTTATAATATAGAAGTAAATAAAAATTCAGTAATAGGGAGGAAAATATAGTTTAAAATACTTCTAAAAGAAAATAAATTTATATTGATGAATAATATTATTTTACTAATTATTCAAAAAATATGTCATTAATTTAAATAATTAAAAATTTATAACTTTAGTATGACGCAAGTAATAAATCCATTTAAGATTTTATGATTATATAGAAAAATTGCAATTTTTTTTAGTAAATCCAGACAATAAATGTTGATTAAAAACTTTGTGCAACTCATCATCCATAGTGACACATGTAGGCCTATATAAAAGGAGAATGTTCTTAGGGTTTAGGCATTTCATGTCTAAGCTGTAGGTGGTCTATATTTTATAGTTTCTTTAGATTCTTTTGTAATATGACCCTTTCTCTTTCCTATTTGTTTTTTTAGATTCTACCCCCTTCTCTTTTCAATTTACTTTTCAATTTCTATTGTTTCTTTAGATTCTAGCCCTCTTCTCTTTTTTGTTTGCTTCTTTAGATTTTTATTTGTTTCTTTAGAGTCATAAAATTTCTTTGGTTTATATAGTGCATGTTCGTTGTATGTGTATATGTCATTGAATTATTCTTATTTTATTTTTATTTTCTTAAAGTTCTCTTAATATTCTTCACTTATAGATGGATGAGCAAAATGAAGCACAAGCCTCTGGCAACATGGCACTCTCTATTCATCCTTTAGCAACTATTGTTCTTGAACAACATGCAATTTTGAAGGTCATACTACTATAATATATTTGTACATTCTTTATGGTTCTTATGTATTTTATTAAGATAATATAGGGTTTGTTGACGAACCCTATATGTTTAAACTTGTTGTAAACCAATTGTACATTTATTCTTTGTTGTTTGCTTAGTTTTAATTCATGAATTACTTTTCATTACCTTTTTTCACCACAATTAATTTATGAGATTCAATTTTTCTATTACTGTAACTAGATTGTTCCACAAGAGATTTGTTGGCGAACCCCTTTATGTTTTCGGTTTTCCTTTATTTATGGTTTATTTCTCGGCTAACATATGTTATCACTTGAAGTTTGCTAGCAAACCTTTGTAGAAATTTTTTACTTTTACTTTTGTGTTATATTTTTACTCTTAATTTATTTTTCTTCACATAGGTTCATTGGGTGAACCTCTATAATTTTTTGTTATATTTTAGCTTTAAATTGTGGTGTCTTCTTAGGGTTCGCTGGTGAACCTTTGCAAATCTTGTTTTATTTATCTTTTGTGTTATTTTTTAAACTTTAAATGGTGCTCTGCTCTCTTCTTGGGGTTCAGCAGTGAACCTTTGTAATTTTTTGTTTTATTTATGTTTTTTGTTATATTTTAGTTTTAAATTGTGGTGTCTGCTAGCAAACCTCTGTAGATTTTTGTTTTATTTATTTTTGTGTTATTTTTATAGCTTTAATTTTGATCTTTTCTTGGGGTTCATCTATAGATTTTTTTTATTAATTTTTGTGTTATATTATAGCATTAAATTGTGGTCTCTTCTTAGGGTTAGTAGAGGAACCTTTATAGATTTTCTTTATTTATTTTTTGCTTTAAATTGTGGTATCTTCTTGAGGTTTACTGATGAACCTATGCAAGTTTTTATTCTATTTAACTTTTGTGTTATATTTTGAGCTTTAAATGGTGCTCTCTTCTTTGGGTTCCTGGTGAACCTATGTAGATTTTTTTCTTTATTAATTTCGTGTTACTATATTATAACTTAAATTGTGGTCTCTCTTGGGTTTGCTAACAAACCTCTGTAGAGTTTTCTTTATTTACTTTTATGTAATATTTTTAGCTTTAAATTGTGGTCTCTTTCTTAGGGTTCATTGGAGAACCTTACATATTTTTGTGGTGCTTTGATTGATTGTTCTCTTCTTGGGGTACTTCTATAGATTTTTGTGGTGCCTTGATTGATTATTCTCTTCTTGGAGTACTTTGTGGTGCTTTAATCAATTGTTCTTTTTTATTACATTGTGGTTTCTTTGGGTTTCCCCCAATAAACTACATTTTACTTGTGATTTTATATGAGGTTCGCTTGTGAATCTCTGCTTATTTTTGGATTTCTTTTCAACTTAAAAAAATTAAAATTAATTACATGTGGATATATCTTGGGTTCGTAACGAACCTTACTTCTTTTTTTTTCAAAGATCTTTGTTGTTATTTTCTATGCATTTTATTGAAGGGTTTATCACTTTTGGATTTCCCTTGTTGTTGAATTCTTTTATTTTGTATGTAGAGTAATTATTTTCACATTTTCTATCAAATATCTATGGGTTAATCGATGAACCTCATAGATATCTCATTATTCCTTTTTAGTTTACTATTTCTCACTTACAAACTATTCAAAGCTCACTTTTTTTGTCAATATATGTTGCTCAATTTATTATTTTCAAACAAATATCCAAGAGGTACCATAGTCTTTAGGGTGGAAAATATGAAGCAACATTTGAAAAAAATGTTTAAAATGTTTACCAATGAATGACCAACAAACCTCATTTTTTGTCATGTAAAGTGGTTGTTTTCACATTTTTTTTAACAAATATCATTGAGGTTCACCCACAAATTGCATAGATATCTATAATGCTCAATGATAACATTTAAAAGCAAATATCCTTTATCATTCACGTTTCCACCCTACTAGTGAACCTATATTTTTATATCATATAAAGTGGTCACTTTTACATTTTCTATGTAAACAATGAAGGGATTTGCTAGTGAACCCCTCCTATATATTATTTTTCATTTTTACTTGTCCCACTTCTCATTTTTTCTTTTTGTTTTACTCTTTGTTTTTTTTTTTAAACAAATATTGGTGGGATTTGTTGGCATACCCCATCGAACATCTCATTTTATGTTTTATTATTCTTATTTTATGTTAATTTCATTCCTATAATTATAATTCTTATAATAATTCCCATAACAAATAATTTCATAAATAATTCCATAATGAGAAAAAAATTTCATAATGCCAAATTCTCACTTTTTCATAATTCACATTTCCATAATTTCTATTAATAATTCTCATAATAATTTCCATTTATGCTGGATCCGTTTGTACAATCTATGACATTTATTTTCTTGCTTTTCAGGCTCCACAAAAGAAATGTAAGGAACAAAAATTGCTTGAAATTACTTTCTTACACGATTTGGGGTAGAGATTTGTATAATAGATTTATTTGACTTGATTTTGTAGGCAAACAAGTAAAACAAAATGTTATTGACATTAAAGCCCATTGAGTCAAAGGGTGTCAACATGGGAGTTGGTTGGAATCAGAAGAAGTGGGCAATACCCCCAGAAAATCAAGCTCTGCCACGGGTGTTCATACGGAAGCTGATTTGAATCAATCATCCCTTGCACCAAATGTGGTAAACCAATCTCCACTAGAAGCTATATTGTGTGACGAGTTGTTAAAGAATCTCTCTTTTGCCTATTGACTTTAATCACCCACCTATTTATTCCCTCTTAACATTTCATCTAACAACCCAACATGCCTCACACCCTCAGAATGTGGAACATGACATGCCATCCAAGCTTATAGGTAAAGCAACTTCAATCAATGATTCGGCTATGCTGCCTATAATAGAGTTTGAAAGTCATATTGGTGTTAGGGTCATGAGGATAGTTCTCCAACAGACCAAACTATTAATGAACTTTAGAAGATATGAGATATCTAAAATCTTCAACAATCAAATACATTTCTATGTGGATTGAGAGTCACCAACTTCATTTGATCGGTTACTATGGTCAACCCTCAAATGTATTCAACATCCATCTAAAATGGACTCGGAGAGACTAATATGTTCATGGTTTGTTTGATAAGATAGGACCACTGTCATAAAAGAAATCAAATCTAAGGGACGACCAATGGGTGGCTGAATCAAAATCATTTGATGAGAAACTTGAAGCAAACAAAGCATGAAAGTTCATGGTTAGAAAGGTATTTCATGTTACTGATGGTAATCATCGATGTACTGTGATAATGTAGGTTATTGAAGACCATATATGAACTAATTCACATGAGCACATATGTGTTCTAGTGCCATCATAAAAGCATGCTCGCAAACAAAAGCTTGGAAACTACATATGGTTTATCTAAGATAAATTAGTAAGTATTATAGTTTAATCTGATATATGAACTGATTTGATATGAACTAGTTTGCATTCCAAGCCTAAACATTACTCCATAATGTCAAGCAAATAAGGATTTGGAAAGCTTAAAATGCAAGATATTAAAGATACTTATCACTTGAGGTTTATCAAGCGGAATGACAAACTTTCGTAAGTGATAATCCAGATAAACTACTCAAAGTAATATGACTTGTTAAACCTTGTAGTTTTTTGCTTACTATTTACACAACCTCGAAGTGATGGACCATATTTAATTAGTTGGCACTCCATAAGGGGACATTGCCCTAGCCCTTATATGTGTAAGTAGGTAACATCGTTCTATTTAATTCATAACTAACATAATTATAGGAATTGATAAGAGGGGACAATGTGAGGAGGTCATTTATAACATTGCCAAATCCATGTTGGCTTACAAAGAAAAGGCTATGGCACTCACACAATTTAAGGATTGGTTATTTACAAATGAAAAAAAGTGGATGCTAAGATGGATAAATATCTCATCATTGTGTCTTCCTCTAGCAAAGTATTGAAGAAGGAGAAAAGTTGTTAGAGAGATGCATTTCGAAAGAGAAGCTAGCATATAAAATCTTGAGGGTGTTAGATTTGAGGCTTATGTACATGATTACATTGACAAGATTGGTGAGCAAGGTATTCCACCCAAAGCATCGAGCTCTCTATAATTAAAGAAACAGCATGGGGCCTTATTTCATGCAAGATGTGTTTACAGACATTGATTGATACAGATTCATTTGTAGATATGTCACTACTAGAGACACTATTGAACTAACACAGTTCTTTGTTGATATAGAAGACAACATCCGTGGAATGGTCTTCTTAAAAGTGAGTCCTTCCAATGTATGAGGACAATTTATGCTCTCTTGAGGAGGAAATCTATTGTCCATGGTACCTAGAGCTCAAGCAAAAACGCCTCGTGGCACATTTGAGAGAGACATTCATCTCCAAGCTCACCTGAACCATCTATAGAACATTTGATGAGGATGCTCACAAAACTCTAAAATGAATGTGAATCTAGAACATTCTTCCATTACATCCCACTAGACTAAGAGGACTACAAAACACCAAACTCCACATGAAGATTGAACCAACATAGGGTTTATGCACCAAAACATATTGAAGAAGAAATTGAAGATGATAGTTGGGCATTCTTGCATTCAAACAAAAAAAATAATGGAAAAGATAGGCATGAAGAAATGTTTGGTTAGTTTTGCTTCACTTTTCTTTTCAATTTTTTACATTTTTCTTTGCAAGAGCAATGACACAATGTACACCATAACAGCCTCAACATTCATTCCACTCATGCCCAATATTACAAAGGTGCAAAGCAATGTTTGGAAGTGCCAAACTCCACATGAAGGTATCAAAACTCTCTAAAGTGGAAACACATTTATACGATTCTCACCTGGGTTCACGGACAAACTTGTCTTCCTACTACTTATTTTTAGGTATATATAAGTTCTTTTCAAATGTAAGAATAAAGTTGCTATGAGTGACAATAATCTTGATATTTATATTATACACAGTGACTACATTTGTATCATCAAAGAGTACATGCAACAAAAGAGTTTCCAATGATTAAAACAACTTGTTGGCTAGGTAAAGAAGTTTTGTGGAAAAATATAGACTATGGTTTTATGTTTTTTGACTTGCCAGATGGTTTACCATTATTGGATGGACCATATCAAAGTGGAACAAGTTGCTAGCCAACACATTAAGTATGGGCTTGTGTGCTTGCTAATGTAGTGGCAACAAAAGTTTGAATTGGGCTCTTTAGTTTATAACATTGACATATAAGCTCTCGTTGGAAATTAATTTTGAAAGGTAATTTACATTTTTTTGTTCTTATTGGTGTAAATATGCAGGTGCTAACTTGGAACTTTCATGTTATTTGTTAGTGAAATCACATTCCATCAAGAAATGACATAGCATATGGGGATGTGCTCCTAGGTTATGATAGTAACATTGACATGTCCTAGATGATGATTTGCCAGTGAGTGCTTCTGTCAGAGTTTTAAACCCAAAGGGCCAACACATGGCAACACGTGGCCGCCAGGTGGCCATTTTGGCGTCATCACTCTGTGTGAGCAACGCTAAGTTTCCCAGAACAACCCCAACGACCCTAGGGTTAGACTCTAATGCCCAAGTGGACATGAGACTTAGGGTTTAGCCTAAGTCTCCCTAGAATGTCTCCCCCAGAACCCTTGAGGGATAACCCTAGTTGACTTAGGGTTTAGCCTAAGTCTCCTAGAGTGTCTACCCCAAAACCCTTGAGGGATAACCCTAGTTGACTTAGGGTCTTGCCCTAGAGACCTAGACAGGCTCATGCCCTAACCCCCATCAAGGAGACGTGTGTTCCACACATACCCCGTGACAGAGCTAAGGCATCGTCACTTACCCCTTGAGGAATCACCCTCATCCGGGAGTACAACCCCTTTAGGGCGACAAGGGGTACCCTGAACCACGACTAACCCCTAAGGGTTTGAGTGGCCAAGTTATACCCTAGACCTAGGGCTAGTACTTAGTGAGGACACGAGTGCGCCGTAGGCGGACACGAGTGTTCTGCTAAGCAAACTCCCTAAGGCTAGGTTTGGGATAACCCTAAGCACATGACCTTGCGAGTGCCTACGAAAGGGCTCTGCTAATGTTTAGGTTGTTCAACCCTGAATTCCAAGGAGAACACTCCCCTAGCCAAGTGTGCCAAAGCACACCTAGTTATGAGACCTAACCTCCCTTGAGCGGATGCCCAAGGCTTAGCACCCTAGTGCAAGCACAAGCATGTTTGTTTGCTAAGTATCCAACCCCTTGGCGACAAGCCCATGACATAACCCCAAAGGGCGTGCCTCAGGCGTTGTACCATGTGACGTTTAGCCCAGTGTCACATCTCCATGTGACCTGCCTTCCCCGATGTGGGCTATCATGCCATAGCCCTTAGATTCAAGAGTTGCACCAAGTGCCACAAACGTGGCTCCTAAATGCCAACTCTAGAACCCCTCAATTGAACCCTCAGAACTCGGTAACGTGAACCTGTCAACAAGACCCACGCCCACAGTTGGACAAGGACACGAACGTGCCTTGTTGCGTGAGTGTGCTCCTAGCTTGACGTGGAGGAGGAGGCTGGAGACAAGCCTCAACCTCTGCTCTTGGAACGTGCATCCCGACAAGACCTCCCAGGCATGGATTCGCCAACGTTAAGGGTAAGCTACCCCGAAGGTGGGACGTACCCCTGGCATCTGGAAGTTAGGGCGGCACAACAGAGGGTTGTACCTTAACGACACAAGCTGAAGCTTGCACCGGCAGAAGAGCAACGAACTCATTCATGAACCCAGGAGCTCTCCTACGTATACTCTACCTTATTTATGTGACGGACCCCCCCCCCCTCTTTTCCTGTTTGTGTTAGTGGGCTGGCACTGAATTCTAGCCCCTTAGATAAATTAGCGATATGAGCCTATAACTCACCCTTACTCCTACCCCTAAACCCTACCCAAGGGGTGGGGGTTTTAGGGCGTGTTAGGCAACCCTAGGGTTAGGTCAACCCTAGGGGTGTTCCTAACCCTACTTAACACGCCAAACTCATCTGCAAAGACCAATCAGCCTATTCGGGACGTCAAAATTGGGGGTGGGTTTCTAGAAGGTAAGTTCTAGCTTCGCTTAGAGTTTCCTGCAAATACCTAATGACACCCGGCCGGACCATCACCAGATACCCAAGTGCACTAAGCGGGCCTGTTTCCTACTACATCTAGGGTCCATCAACATAGTACAGTAGGTAACAACAATCAACGTCCAAAGTAAAGGGTCGAGTCATAGTAAAAACTATGACACACTCCCCGCCTTTGAAAATGTCAACGTCCTCGTTGACGTCCAACTCCAAGACTAGATAATGTTAGAAAAAATTAACCAAAACTAACATATCACTCTATGCGGAGTCAGCCAAAAGTTCACATAAGTTTTATTACCCCCTTGCATTACGCGAAATCAAGTACTTCAGAACCGTCGTTCACTAAGTTGTAAACAGCTGTCGGAGGCACCACCTGCGACATGAAGTCACTTGGAGATCTTTTGCATGTCTGCAAAGTCTGTCACCCGACGCACAACAACAATGGTTAATTTCTTTACTTAACTAGAATTTATATTGGAGGCCTCTAGTTAGTGTTGTTGCCGGCCCCTTGGTTAACAAGAAATAAAGACTTGCTTTATTCCTTAATATTAAATGCTGTTAACGACCTCTGTCGTCTAACAACAACAAGCACTTCTCAAATGCTTGCTCAAACACCTTCTCATTTCTTTTGATTTTCCAATGGTCCCACATCTCCATATTTACGTATTATAGCTTACATCTCTACATCCCTCGATGCTTCTCATTACCCCTTTTCATAAGGGTCTGCTACTATACCTATCTCTCATTAGTATATAGCTACGCCAGACTAAGTATGAGACTTTTATTGGAATCAAGCTCTTTCCGATATAAGAGTACAAGTCATAAAACCCTGTTCTTTGTAAACATGTCAATCTGGCCAGAGGCGATCACAGAGGCGCATGGCTGTACACATGTAAACAACAAGGTCTTGCCAATCTACCAACTGCCATTCACTTGGTGTGTTATTAACATAAATTTATTCCCGATAGGAATCAAATTCAGTCAAATCTGCGACCAAGTGTGATAGCCTTACCATTTGTCCTTCGCAACCATCTTTGTACTCTTTCATAACACCGACCAGTTCAGGGACCAGATAAGCTAACATACCTTTTTACAAACTAATGTGGAAACCAGGAAATTCAACTCACCTCTAGTGCCTCAATCGACAATCTTTAGATAACACGTCTCTTAATTGTCACTCTCATTGTACTCATTCCCAAAGAGCACACCATACTAGATGCCATTCAATACTTCCTAACTCTTACTCACTAAGTTCAAAATACTAAATTTTAAGACTTAGTTTCCACGATAAGAGTCTCTCTGAATTCAGAATACTGCACGCCTCCATAACATTATATTTATTTCCAAATCTTAAACTGATTTCGTAAATGTTTCTAACACTATACCAAAGTATAGCATTTTCACTAATTGAAGCAACTAGTTTTTTGATAAACATCTTTTAAAACTAATCCTTATTCTATAAATAGTTGCAATTTCGATATTGATACTCTCGAATGGATAATGATCGTTTTAACGTTCAAATCCTAAGCTTATCAACTAGTTGTTATACTAGTGGATATAAACTTACAATCATATCAATTTATCGAAATGCTACAACCACATTATAAATATGGTCTTAGTTTATATGAATCGAACTTCAATTTTGAGACAGAAATATAATGTTACGACAGTATTTGAGGAACTTGTTCAGAGACTAAGAGGAATCATGAACTAGTGTCTGGTTCATCTAATTGATTTAGTAAGATATCAACCTCCACATAAATATTATCATAACACTGAATTATTATATTAACTTCATGTTTTAGTCATATCTTATAATTCAATAAATCTCCCCAAACATGAATAAAATATCTAGTTCAGTACATTGAACTAAGATACATTATTCACTCTAGACACACTAAGGTAGTGCCTTACCAAAGTGTTGAACTCAAGTCCGCTTGAGTCTTTATATTTATGATTATGGCCACCTCATGTGATCATAACCAAGTTTAATATTGAGCGCTCCAAACTCAATATTAAGAGATACATACTATACTTTGACAAGTCATTTATAATCAATCTTAAAAGACTGTCAAAATACTTTCAAAGTTTAAGATATGAATATCTCAATGAATGAGGTGATAGGAAACCTCATATTTGAACCGATATTGGACATACGTTATGAATTGTACACAATCATCAAGAAGGGACACCATCTTCTTGAGCTAATCCCGCTACATACTTACAAGAATATTGAACCAACTCAAGGAACACCATCAAACCTTGAGATAGAACAAAACTAACCCAAGGAATACAATCAAACCTTGAGTCAAGAATAGTTCTATTTTTCAATATTCTAAAGAATTGAAGATACTACTTTATGTTCTTTAAGTGCCCACATTTGCGACCATGATGCAGAGTCAAGAAACCGTCTTTTGAATAATCGTATTCGACTCTAAAATGAAATTGATATTGAAAATCAATATCAACTTTCAATTCTCATCGAACACCGACTCTCTGAGGAGGTACATGCACTTAAACCTCCAATGGAAATCCGACTATTACTAGCTCATTGGTAATTCTCAACATAAGTTATCAAACTTAGCAAGTTTCCTTACTTTAGATAAACAAAGTGAAGAATCCCAAATCATGCTCTTCTTAACCAAGGAATCACCCTTGTTCAAGAGCTTCTCCCACATTGCAAACAACGTTACAGATTTCAAGATTAAAGAGTTAACAATGAAAATGCACAAGTGTGCGCCGAACGCCTTCACTATGCAAGTCCTTCATTACTCAGTAAACTGAAAATGTAAACGTATGTTTCCAACATTACTCTTTCTGATAGATCATGCCATCTATCCCAAAATGCATCGATAGAAACCGAAATCCTAAGCTATTATCCCAAGTCTCTCTCATGATCCCATATGAGATAACTTCATAATCAAGTTAGTCGAGCTAGCTAACTTGAATACAAGTGCGCCTTACAACAACTAAGGTTTCAAGTTGTACTTTGTTCAAATAGGGACTTGAACTTAGTAAACTATTTCACCTAATGTTACTTGCAGCTAGCGTCATCAAAATATTACGTCCATCGGACAATACTTTGATTACATTGGATCTTCGAACCAACTGCTTAACATATTCATCATATGTTAATATTCGACATTCCGTTGTATTATAAGTTCATCACCATAGTCTGCTTCTAGAGTTACACTCTCGGAAACATGCACTATAATAAGAGCTTATTTACACTTTATGTCAAAATGTAGTGTTCATTCTTATGTTTGAATATGCCCCTTCTCCGAAGTCAAAGATGCACTTCTGAACATAAGTCTTTCCCCGTTTGAACACTATTGTTGGAACTGATATTGAATCTTGACCTAAGCCAAAACTCAATGGACACTGTTTTCCAAATCATGTGTTATCCCAAATTCAAACACCTTAAAGAAAAAGAAAAATTTTCAATAATGTGTAGAATAGGATATCACAAGCCCACTCACAAGACTTAGTTTGTAAGCCAGAACAAACTAACATGCCGTCTTGTGGAAGTAATGGTAAAGTAACCTGGACAACCATAAGGTAAAATAACCTGGCATACAACTTGGAAGCTGACTTCCAAGTGCTACCTTCTAAGTCCATAACCCACACCCACTTATGAAGTAGGTGTACTCTGAAGAGTTATAGATCTCAGGACCAACTCTCCACGCAGAATTCAGACATTAGCCGAAAGTGATAGAGTACTTCAAGAATTTAGAACTAACTAAACCCTAAAATACACTACACTTTAGGTAGTCCTACTGACCGCAGAGAATAGGCTCCGATACCAATTGTCAGAGTTTTAACCCAAAGGGCCAACACGTGGCAACACGTGGCTGCCAGGTGGCCATTTGGCGTCATCACCCTGTGTGAGCAACGCTAAGTTTCCCAGAACAACCCCAACGACCCCTAGGGTTAGACTCTAATGCCCAAGTGGACAGGAGACTTAGGGTTTAGCCTAAGTCTCCCTAGAATGTCTGCCCCCAGAACCCTTGAGGGATAACCCTAGTTGACTTAGGGTTTAGCCTAAGTCTCCCTAGAGTGTCTACCCCAAAACCCTTGAGGGATAACCCTAGTTGACTTAGGGTCTTGCCCTAGAAGACCTAGACAGGCTCATGCCCTAACCCCCATCAAGGAGACGTGTGTTCCACACATACCCCTGGACAGAGCTAAGGCATCGTCACTTACCCCTTGAGGAATCACCCTCATCCGGGAGTACAACCCCTTTAGGGCGACAAGGGGTACCCTGAACCACGACTAACCCCTAAGGGTTTGAGTGGCCAAGTTATACCCTAGACCTAGGGCTAGTACTTAGTGAGGACACGAGTGTGCGCCGTAGGCGGACACGAGTGTTCTGCTAAGCAAACTCCCTAAGGCTAGGTTTGGGATAACCCTAAGCACATGACCTTGCGAGTGCCTTACGAAAGGGCTTCTGCTAATGCTTAGGTTGTTCAACCCTGGATTCCAAGGAGAACACTCCCCTAGCCAAGTGTGCCAAAGCACACCTAGTTACGAGACCTAACCTCCCTTGAGCGGATGCCCAAGGCTTAGCACCCTAGTGCAAGCACAAGCATGCCTGTTTGCTAGAGTATCCAACCCCTTGGCGACAAGCCCATGACATAACCCCAAAGGGCGTGCCTCGGGCGTTGTACCATGTGACGTTTAGCCCAGTGTCACATCCATGTGACACTGCCTTCCGATGTGGGCTATCATGCCATAGCCCTTAGATTCAAGAGTTGCACCAAGTACCACAAACGTGGTTCCTAAATGCCAACTCTAGAACCCCTCAATGAACCCTCAGGAACCAGGTAACGTGAACCTGTCAAACAAGATCCCACGCCCACAGTTGGACAAGGACACGGATGTGCCTTGCTTGGCGTGAGTGCTACACCTAGCTTGACGTGGAGGAGGAGGCTGGAGACAAGCCTCAACCTCTGCCTCTTGGAACGTGCATCCCGACAAGACCTCCCAGGCATGGATTCGCCAACGTTAAGGGTAAGCTACCCCGAAGGTGGGACGTACCCCTGGCATCTGGAAGTTAGGGCGGCACAACAGAGGGTTGTACCTTAACGACACAAGCTGAAGCTTGCACCGGCAGAAGAGCAACGAACTCATTCATGAACCCAGGAGCTCTCCTACGTATACTCTACCTTATTTATGTGACGGAGCCCCCCCCCCCCTCTTTTCCTGTTTGTGTTAGTGGGCTGGCACTGAATTCTAGCCCCTTAGATAAATTAGCAATATGAGCCTATAACTCACCCTTACTCCTACCCCTAAACCCTACCCAAGGGGGTGGGGGTTTTAGGGCGTGGGTTAGGGCAACCCTAGGGTTAGGTCAACCCTAGGGGTGTTCCTAACCCTACTTAACACGCCGAACTCATCTGCAAAGACCAATCAGCCTATTCGGGACGTCAAAATTGGGGGTGGGTTTCTAGAAGGTAAGTTCTAGCTTCGCTTAGAGTTTCCTGCAAATACCTAATGACACCCGGCCGGACCATCACCAGATACCCAAGTGCACTAAGCGGGCCTGTTTCCTACTACATCTAGGGTCCATCAACATAGTACAGTAGGTAACAACAGTCAACGTCCAAAGTAAAGGGTCGAGTCATAGTAAAAACTATGACAGCTTCATTTGAACAAGATTACATGAACTATTGGGAGCATTCTCCTAGGGTGATGCAACTCCTCTTGGAAAATATATGTCCTACCAAATGGTGTAGTGGTCAATTTTATTACAGACACTGAAGTATAGTTGCTACTTGTGCTGACACTAGACGACTTATTTAGTCTAAAGTGTTCCTTGTGGATAGACTAATCATTGGTAATTGAAAATCAACAATTTGTAACTTTATAGAAATAATTTGGTTTTATTGAACATAATCACTAGTCTTTTGCAATGTTAAATTCCATTGCAAACTTAACAAGTTTGAAGGTGATTTTTAGAACAAAAATTATCTATTACCAGAATATGTTTAAGCCCGAAGCTACTAACGAAACTCTCTTACTTAACAAATTAATTTATGACACACCTTTTGTGGGTTTGCCACTTGTAAATTATGAAGCATCTGAGTCTAATATCTTGTCTTGAAAAGTTTATTTAAAATTTAATCAAGTTGATATTAAACCAATTTGGTTTAGCCTCTTCAAAAATAAAACTCAAATTATTCATGTTGATCGCATCTTAATTTGCAGTGTCGTGTGATATTTATATTTAGGATGTATCAAATTAACATTCACCACATACTATAAGGTATATCACTTTCACACAAATATAACAAAAATTATATTTCATTGATAGATTCATAATTAAGCTAAACATTATCATAATTCTACTCTTATAATGTAAACTTTAAATATATTCAAGTTGGCCATATAAATTAATCTTCAATCTTTAAGTGTTAAACTAGGATTTCTTGATATTGAGATTCATCACAAACTTCAATTCTATAAACAATGAGATTTTTATATTTTATACTTTAAAAACACTTGAAACACTTGTCCAAATCATATTAACATTTTGAAGCTTCACGAAGAACCTCGTGGGTATCATATTTTTAACTTTTAAGAGTTTGTCAACTCAAACTTTAAACTTGTTAACTCAAATTCATCAACTTAAACTTGAACTCATTACCTCAAACTCTAACTGAAATGGGCCAACCTTAGTCAAAAAGGCCAATTTTAAAAATATTTTCAATAATGACCCTATTAGTGGATCTCAAAATCTAAATCAATTACCAATTCAACAACGAGGAGAAGGTAAATAAGGATGAATATGAGCTTTTGAAAATTATTTATTCAATCATGCAGAGTTCTTTTAAAATACTTTTGAGAAACTTAAATTAGAGGCTTGTTTATTACTTTTGAATGTGAAAGCTAATTGCAACATTAATAATAAAACATTTTCAAGGCATTCATATATTTAAAAACTATAAAATAATATTACACATACAGTGTTTAACTTAAAATATAAGCATTTCTCTCTACATTTTGGTACACGATTTGTTTCACACCAAATCTAGATAAATAAAGGCTAATCACAGGGTATGCATATGTATATATATATATACATGTGTCAACGATATGTAAACCAAGGGTTTTTCATAAATACAAAAGATCTTATTTTCGTACATGTATTTCTCTAGCACACGGACCGTCACACTCACATGCAATGTTGTGTAATGACTATCACAAAGTCAAATATATTTGATTATACATTAATTTTGAAAAAATTAAAACGGCAGCATATAACATGACAAGTAGAAAAGGACTAATTTAAAATACATTTTAATCATTAGATTAATGTTTAATCCTACTGAATCATTTATATTAATACTTCATCTATAATGTATAATAGTGTACTGAATAAGAATAATTTTCTCCAGACGATGGCACTAGACGACAAGTAATACGTAATCGTATCGCAATTCACGCGTTGGAATGGAAGCTTCGGATGCACAATATAAGGAAAGAGAAAAACACAGACAGAGGAAGGACGGTTTCTTGTGTATTCGGAATCGAGTTCACAGAGAGAAAAGAATGAGGATGGAAGGGATGTCGTTTCTGTCCATGGCCTCAATGGGCTCTCTGCTTGGGTTCCTTATGTTCCTCAGGCAGATTCCACGCGAGGCATGGGAGGCATTATCCAACGCACAAAAGAAGGTATTCAAATGGCTCAACAACTACTGCGACATAAACGTCCCGGAATTCTCCGGCACCGACACCAATATGGTCTATGACCTGGTCGAAATCCATGTGCATCTTCTCACGGCCGCTCAGAAGTTCGCTGCCAGTAAGGTACGGATGATACAGGTGAAGAGCGAGGCTAAGCCGAGGTACAACTTGGACGAAGGTACGTGGTGTGTGCGTGTTGTTTTAATGAATCTACATGTGTATTATAGGGGAATGGATTGACGACGTGTTTGCTTTTCCGGTGGAGACACGAGGTCAAACAACCGAGCAGCGGCTCACCTGGATACATATACGATCGAACGGGCGGTATCAAGCGGAGTTACATACTCACGGTACACAAGCGGTATAAGGACACGCTTCTTCCCCGTTACCTGGAGCATGTCTCCTCCACTGCCAGGTACACAAGCACACGCACACGCACACGCACGCTTTCTTATTGATCTTTGTGTAGTAAGCTACGGCACACCAACCAGGGGAGGAAGCTATACATAAACACGAAAAGCAACTCAGAATGGGAGGGACGGAGGCCGTGGCAGTCGGTCACATTCAAGCACCCATCGACATTCAATAGCATAGCCCTGGAGCCGGAGCTGAAGACGAGGATCATGGAGGACCTCGACTCGTTCATGGAAGGCGAGGATTTCTTCAACCGTGTGGGACGCGCGTGGAAGAGGGGCTACCTCTTGTACGGTCCCCCGGTACCGGAAAGTCATCGCTGGTGGCAGCTATTGCCAACTACACGCGCTATGATGTGTACGACCTGGAGCTGACGGAGGTGAGGAGCAATGCGGAACTCAGGAAGCTCCTCATGTCGATCTCGGACAAATCGGTCATCGTGATAGAGGATATAGACTGTTCCTGGAGCTCAAGAGAACGGGTGATCCTGCGCCACCGGAGACGGAGATTTCGGACCCACGGTTTCCCAACGCTGGCAAGGAGAAGAAGGAGGAGAACAGGGTGACACTCTCGGGGCTGCTTAACTTCATAGACGGACTCTGGTCGTGTACAGGAGGCGAGAGGATCATCATCTTCACCACCAACCACAGAGAGAATCTGGACAAGGCGCTACTGAGGTCTGGCAGGATGGATATGCACATTCTGCTGTCTTACTGTGGTTACGAGGCATTTAAGACGCTGGCGTGGACTCATCTCAGACTCAGGGACCACCCTGAATTCTCTAAGGTGGAGGAGCTAATCGGACAGGTTGAGATTACTCCGGCAGACATAGCTGAGGTCCTCATACAAAACAGGAGCGACTCGAGTGTTGCTCTGCAGAATCTGGTCGAGGTTCTCGAAGAACGAAGGCGGCAACCCCAAGAAGTAGATGCACCGCCTATTCCAAATGGTGAAGCTGACTGTTAAGTGAGCCAACCGACCAGAAGTTTTTTTAAAAGAAATTACGTTAGAATATGCGATATTCCAGCATAATACTCTAAATCAAATTTTATTTGTACATGGATTTCCAACGATACTTGTAATAAAGTCTTCTTCTATTATATAAAATTTAATCGATCTTCCATTGACTTCTGGCACTTTTCCATTATTACCATTTTATATAGGACCAATAAGCACCTTATTTCTGTCAAAAACTCAAATACGCTTTGAGTGGGCCGACAGTATATTATATAATGGGGAATGTGGTAGCTACAGACTATAAAATCTAAATCGTGGCCATGTGGCAATCGTTAGTATGTTATGATTTTTTATATGTATAATGAACGTTGTATCGGTTGCAATGCCTTAGTATTATGTGAAGCTTTTTTATATTACATGGCATGAGTGATTATAATTATATAATGATAGTGTTAATGTATTGTGTTTGGTTAGAACATATAAGGCAATTGGAGGCATCCTGATCTAGTTCTTTTTTATTATTCAACTGTGATAACATTACATAATTCATAATTCACTACTTTTTCTACGTAAAAATTTTAATTATATTTAATTATGAAGTTGGTGATGCATGTAGTATCGAATCGTTCATTAATTACTTACGTTAGTCGTACGTTGTTTTATTTAAGAAATTTATTGATCACTAAGAATATAATTTATCACCATATTGAATTATACAGGTAGTGTTGCCATATACAATAATTGTCAAGTATATATGATACTTTAGGTATCTATGTGCTATATTAAATAATCTTATATATATTATATGTATTGTATATAAGATGTACACGGTATATATGGTGAAAACAAGGATAAAACAATTAGATATTAATATGTTATTTATAAAATGATTTATTAGAATGAAATCAATTTCATGGCTTACCTTTTTTTGAACTATTAATTTTTGAACACTGATTTAGAGAATATGTTAAGTTTAATTAAAACAAAGTATAGATTAAAGAATATGTTACAGATATAACTAGTTAGAAAGAATGTTCAAATAATTTTAGTGTCATAAGAATGAAAAATATAAACTATATATATATACTTCATAAATCTAATAATAGCAAATGTTTATTATTATATATGTATAGACATATATATATGCCTACATACACACATACAAAATACATTTGCACACACATATGTGCACATACACATGTCATATGCAAACATCTATACAAGTACACACAATATTACACTAATAAAACATATACACATTTATACACATTCATAATATGGTATGCACATTTTATGAAATGCAGAACGTATCACTTAAATTTTTATATACATTGGACTTTTTTGATAAAGTGTTTAGTCATTGTTTAAGTGCAACATCATATTTTCCATGTATCCATGGTTTGACTTATGCATGCATAAAACTGATTCTGCCATGGATAATACCTCATGCGTACATTGCTTGTTCTTCAGTGCTCGCTTTGTGAGATAGTCGGTTCACATAATGAGGAACCATTTCACTTTGTGAGCTAACTAATTCACAAAGTGAGCATTGAAGAATGGGTAATAATATGTTCAAAATTTGTTTAGATTATATAAAAATTTCTAAGGACTATAGCATCATATCTACGTTTTCACTATCATTATGCATTACAATGGCTCTTTATGTAAATTTTTAATGTTTTTTTCACATAATGTCTTTTATTTAATCTGATTCTTAAAAGTACTAGTAATCAAATTAATAATGTTTTAAAGAGTTCAATTATACATTATTATGTTTGTTTATGCACTAATTTGTTGGTTTATAGGTTCAAAGGAGTTTCAATATGTAAATTGAAAAGATGTTATATTTCTAAATAAATTGTTTATGGTAGATACATTTGTGAAATAAAAAGGCCTTTTGCATATTTATAATAAAATTACATCGTGGTTTTTATGTTTTCATTAACAAGATAGTTTTAACAATTGTGGCTGCACAAGATTTGTTTGAGTTTTTATTTATAGAAAATCTTTTCAACTATATGGGTTATTGTATCTTATAATATGACACAAGGATATTACATAGTAATTAAGAACTAATTATGCAATTTTGTATTATATTTATAAGGTCACAATTAAATTGACATTTTTAAATTTAAGAAGTTATAAATGTTATTGAGTAATTCTACATTAAGCTAGGATTTTGTTATGGCCACAAGCATGTTGTATATAACAAGACTCAAGGTGAATCATGTTGTTGTACATGAGGCTTTAAAGATTTTAAATTCACATGCCATATAAAATTTGAAAAAAAAAGAGATTAAAGAAGAAAATATTTTCAACGCTCAAAATGGTGATAACACACATTGACAACAAGTGTTGTGTGTACTTAGTAATGGAGTGTTTATTGTATGAAGTGGTCATGTAGTCCACTACTTAACATGTTATGCCTCAATGATAGTTAATAATGTTCTCTTTGTTTGTTTTCAAGTCATCACAAGTTGGAGCAGTTTGATATACATACACACATGATCATAGATGGTGGCATAAGTTTCATTGTAATAGCAAGGGTGACCACAAGGAAGAATATAATTATCGTGTTTGATGTTTATGCAAAGATGGTGGTGAAGTATTAACTACAAAGATAATGCGATTTGATTTTATAAAGGAGTTTGGACTTGTTGAAAAAAACATGAACAATTTGTGGCCTGAAGAGCATGCTTTCATTTGCGGCGGCAACATACATAACTAAATATATTAATTTGTAATGTAAAATTCAATGGTATTTATCATACAACATATGAAGTGCATATGGAAGGACCTTTTCGATCATGTCACTTGGACCTTCTTTACAAGCGAGTCTAACATCCTCAATTTTAAGAATAAAATTTACTATATTGTTTCTATCTTGGTTCATTTTAAAATTACATAGGACTGAGTTGATTATTAAAATTTATATAAAATATGAATAAATAACAAATGTAATGTAAGATCCAAGATGATCTCATATTTTTATCAAGCTTAGCGACATACATACCATATATTTTGTATGCCATATCTTGAACAACTTACAAATTTTACAATAGTGTTTAATTATCAATAAAACATATTATGTTTGTTTTAATCTTACATGTAGACTAAAGTCATTTGGAGGTTGTAAATGTGCAACCTCCATTTTAACAATTATTTTGTTGTTAAAGCAAGTACAATCTTGCAACAAAAAGACTAGTTGTGTAGTCTAAAAAGTAAATAAGGTTGGGAAAAAAAAAGATAATTATTCGGACTCCTTTCCAATGGACAAAAATCTTTCATGCATTGTTTAAAAGATTGATATTTAAGAAGTGTACACTAGCCAAATATTTAGAAAGATCAATGAAGGAACATATTGCACATATAATAAATTAATGATAAGGACCGAATAAGTGTATGCGAAAGGTTACAGATAGTTTTGAACATGCACATTTGAACTAATAATGATGTGGACTAGTCTCATAGAGTGGATGCTAATCTCACAAGGTAAACACTTGGTCGGTGGGGACTCCACATGCTAACTGTGGGAGGTGATACTGTGTAAGGATGCTCTATGGTCATAGGACATTGTTGCCAATGTCCATACCGGGTGCCTGGTGCGGGACTTGACAATCTGCTTAGGGAGTTATGGGGTCTCTTGTGTGTGTGGTGTTTGGCCTTTACCCATATGCCATGTGGGCTTGTGCCCCTGGGACCTAAGGGGTCCCCAAAGCTTCACATGTTGTCTGCTCCAAGGGAGATGGGTTACCACCTTCTGGGACAGAACACAATTGAGGAGAAGTAATGTTCCAAAGAAGGGAATTAATTACAAGGGTGGACCACCACAATCACTGGGGCACAACAACATTGTCTAATTTACAACTGGGCCTAACTATGCGCTATTAGGGCATTAATGTGGTAGAGAAGAAGAAGAACCTCGTCCACCAACAATCTTCCTACTTATATAGTGAGTCAAGTTGGCCTTGGATGTTGTCCACTTGGCATCCTTGGATTGGTTCTATTGTCATAATACACCTCCCCCACACGTGTCATCCTTCATACCTCAAGGTGGTTAATTTGGACCATTGGTGAGATCCTTGTCCTATTGTTAGTGCCACTTCTCTCTGTCTATTAGTGTTGTTTGACACTCATCAATACCACCTACTAGTTGTCCTACCGTCCCATCTAGAGGTCGAGATGGGTAGTTGATGGCTAACTTGTTGGGTCCTAAGGCTCCGGTTGGTGGTTGTTGCTCCTCCCCTCCAACCTTAGCAGTGGTCACACCATCCTTAACCAAATACTTGGACTTACGTTTTTTGGTCAAGGCTCACTATCCGATTCCCATCCCTAAGTGCTTCTAGTATGATGCAACCTCTCTCTCCATGGCTTCAAGCTTGACCTCCAATATGAAGATCATTAGGTCTCGGAGTGCAACATTACCATGTAGCTTCACCACTTTACATGCTGACTGATCTTGGGTCTTTGCTACTTGGGACTTGAGCTCCTCAATTCACTCTTGAGCTTGTTCCTCCATGTGGTTTTGCTACTTTGCATTGGGATGGGTACCAGCTTGCTCATGGTCAATTGGGCCTTGATCTTGTGCAACGCATCACATTGTGCAAGCTCTTCATCTCATATTTGCAAGGCTTTCTTTGCCTTCCCTACCTCTCTTATTTACCATTTGGAGCTCCTCCTCACTATGTAGTAATTGCTCGTTCTTGGCTCCACTGGGCTTCCTCGATCACCACCTAGTTCCGCTAGCACTAGAGTCCTTCGTAACGATCATGGAGTTCCTCATGCATGTTATAGTACAACCCTGAGCTTACCCTTGGTAACATGCCTGGAGAACATTTGGGGCATAAACACAATCTCTGTAATGTACTTATTCACTGTAAAACCTACCCCTTAGGGAAGTCTTAAAGATATCAATAGTTAGGGGTTACAATTAGTCCTTAGTCAGAGTGAATAACATCTGGCATGGAGATTTCATGCCAACCCACTTTTCTAATCCTTCAAAATAGGGGGGGGGGGGGGGGGGTCAATGTCATCACTATAGTGTAGTGTAGTGTTTTAAGTTAAGAGTTGAAGGTGTTACACAATGTCCCTTGGGACATAGTTGGGTATCAATTCAGTGTGCTTACACACTAACTCTATTGACCCTTATTACCTATTTTCAAGCATGAAATATCGTGTAGCATAAGGTACATCACAACTAAGCATTAGACTAACCCTTAACCTTAGCTTTTCGCTCAAGTCACAGGCTACATAGTTGTGTGCAAGTTCTTGGCCTAATCAAGTTAATAGCCAAGACCTTCGCTACAACCACCTTAGTTATACCATGCTGGGGATAGGAGTTTGTTATATGGCCCGAACTATTGAGTTGGTTCCTTGTTTTGTTTCTACATGGGCTTCCATAGGAAAGCAAGTCGAACACTAACCGGCAACTTGTTTTCTCATAGAGGTGCTTACCTAGTAACTCTCTAACTAAGAACTCTGATAATACCAGCCCTAGAGCTTCTTGAACTTGTGTGTTATCATGACATAGATTTGTTGTAGGTCTTCAAGGTCTTTTGTTGTCTTCTCCTCTCTACTGGGTGCCATGGTCGGTGGACTTCCTCCATAGAGGTCAAGTGCTCCTTAGTTATACCACAAATTAAATGATTTAGAATATTTCCATGCCCTGTTGGAGTCACTTGTAGGCCCACTCAAGGCCAAGATAGGCCGTGGATCCCCAACGTCCATCCTTGTGGAAGTGCTTGTAAGGCTCGAACACTTGAAATGATGCTCCCAAGTTTGGGCAATGGTGGGGAGTTACCTAGTGGTGGTGGTTGCTTTAAACTACTGGTAGTGGTTGCCATGAATTACTGGCCTATGGTGGTGGTGGTTGATCCGGTGGCTCTCCTTGAAACTTTTGTCAGGCTTGATGGGACCAGTGTGGTATGTACACAAATTGGGACTGCTAAGATGGGCCCCATCCATCAAGGCCTCAGAGTTTCTCTCTCCCATGGGGTCCAAAACCTTAGCTAGTCTGGTTCATGGGGTTCGCTCCTTGTGGCCTTTTGTGTGATGGCTCTTGTCCATCAAGCTAGACTTGCTCCAGTTGCTTCCTCTTATCGAGTTGGGTTTGTTCCAATTGCTTCCCCTTGTTGGGTTGGGTTTGTTTTGGATGCTTCCCCTTGTTGTGTTGGGCTTGTTTTAGTTGCTTCCCTGTCAGGTTGGGCATGTTCCATCTACTTCCTTTGTAGGCTTGGGCCTGCTCCGACTAGTCCACTTTGTTGACTTCGACCTACTTTGATTGCTTCCCCTTGTTGACAACGGGCCCTATCGCTGCTGCTCAAGCATTGGTCAGGCCTCTGCAGTGAGTCTGACTTGTTGGGGTCTAGGTGTCGAAGCTTGACTGAGTACCCACAAGATTATCATGATGTTCAGCTGTATGGAGATTCCTCTTGTCTCTGCTCCTGATTTCTTGACGTTGTGGGTGAGTATTGAAATCATGTAATGTTGAAGGCAATTGATGAGGTTTAAATGGGTGCCTTTCAAATGCATAGCACAAGGTGTTCGCCAAATGTACATAGATGCTCTTCTCCCTTTTCCTTGTGAACATGTAGGTGATTACGACTAGGAAATCATCTACCTCTTCTCCCTCTTCTCCATCTTCTAAGTTGATTCTAGAAAGGGAGATCTCTTCCTTCCCCTTAGGGAACCATTGGTAGTTGGGTACTGGGAGTTCATCCAATGTCACTTCATCCTCGAGTAGCTGAAATACCTTTGCAAGATTGTCGATTCCCAACCTATATTGCATAGCCCTCCTGAGGTTGAACCGGATCTTGTGCCGCATATTCTTGCTAGTTTCTAGCTATAACATTTTGATGAAGTGAATCACTTGTGCTATGAGTCCAAGGTCCTCCATTTATTCCCATGGAAGGCTGAAGAAACTGTGCAATTGCAATCTCTTCATGGCTCTCTAAACATCTGAAGTTCAAGTAGCCCCTTGTACTAGGAGTACTTGGGAAAGATCATCTCAACCTTCTTTTCTTATCCTTCCCAAGACAATCAAACCTTCCGAATCAGTGTGGCCTTCACACACTCAGCCCATGCCATTGCCATGGTGATGTGCAAGATCCATGGGAATGAAGAAGGAAGAGGAACAAAAGAAAAGAACAAAGGAAAAGGGCTAAGTAATCCTTGTTGCCCTTGGACCATTGCTTTATGGTTGGTTCTAACATGCCAGTCAAAGATTTAATGATGTCATCCAAATCTATCAAGCACTCTACCATGCGCCTTGAATTCGCAATGATGGTATTGCCCAACCATCATTGCTTATGTGGTACATACCTCACGCGTGTGCTCCCCCTAGTGGACCTTGTGACCATGTGAGCTAGCACAATGTGTGATAGAAATTGGTTTCTCAATTGGGCATCCGTTGCTTCTCCATTTGGCATTCCCCCGACCAGTTGTTCTTTGCTAAACAACTTTTGGATTAACAATCCTTCGTCGTCACTCTTTCTTTTTGCTCGAAGATTCACTTGGGTGGATGTATGGTTGTAGGTGGTTCCCATTGACCTTCTACTTTAGTGGCTTCCCTTTAGGCCTAGGAGTATCGTCCCATTCCTAAAAACTTTGAATATCTTATATGGTGCCTTCCACCCTGGTATGAACTTGCTCTTATGGAACTCTTACGGCTTTTTGTATCACTAAACCCACTGTCCTGGTTTATATATCCAAAGCTTCTTCTTGTGGTCCCTTCATTATTTCACCTACTATTGTTGAGTCTCTCGGGTCATATGTGCCATGAACTGTGTTTCATCAAGTTGCTTTAGTTGCTCGAACCTTTACGTGATGATTGCTTGTTTGTTAATGATCTTGTTAACGAGGCTTGTCCGTAAGTTGGGGATGGTGAATTCCCAAGGCACGATGGCTTCTAGACCATATGCCAACCGAAATGGTGTGCCTCCAATTGATGTCTTGAACATTATCTGTTACACCCATAGAAAAAATGGCATCATCTCCTCCCATCGTCGTGGTTCCTCGTGATAGATCTTCCTAAGGATAGTTACTAATGTCTTGTTGGTGGACTATGCTTGGCCATTCCCTTGTGGATAGTATGTTGTTGATGTATAGTGCTTGATCATGAATTTGCTAACGAGGTTTGTTGATGAAGTGGTTCTTTTGGTCCATTGCCTTCGCTTTTACTCACTTCTCCTAACATGAGTTCTTAACAGTAATTATTATGGTGAATGAGTTAAAAGCAACGTTGGAGTTATCAAATTAAAGAGCATGAATGTTTTATGTGATAAGATTGCACAACTGAAGGAGGAGTTGGGGTGGCGATTGACTAAAGATCATGCAAAGAGAAGAATGAAGAGCTTGTTAGTAAGTATGTGAAGATTGCTACAAAAGAACATGCATGAATTGGATGTTTAGGACTTACAAGTCTCAAGACAATCAATAATGCACGAGGTTGTTCATCTCAAGAACTTCATGTGTGAGTACAAGAGTTTGGATGAGATAAGATTATGGCTAGGGGGGACACGATTGTGTATACAAATGTAATGGATCAACCTCTTCACAAAGCATTGTGCCTAAAACATGTGTGTTGATTGTGACTCCATGGATTTCAACACTTCACAATCAATCAAGAATGTGTCATGAGGACCAATGCCAACACAAACTGTTGAATGAACATTGTCTAATATGTTTTGAAGCATTCACAAAATTAAGCAATTATCAATTTGGTTTATCATATTAGATGTTTGATTTGTTTATTATTAAGCAACAACAGATGTGCCACTACAACCCAGTCTAAACATGGAGTGTCACATTTGCCAACCCGATGGAATCATATTTGATTGTGAAAGAACGATGTGAAGGACAAGAAACTAAAAGGAGGGTTGCAAGTTGTAATGCTGAGGATCAAGAATGGATCCACCAATAGCAATTACATGATATATCTTAGAACATGACATAGCTGAA
This sequence comes from Selaginella tamariscina, assembly GCA_003024785.1. Taxonomy (NCBI): domain Eukaryota; kingdom Viridiplantae; phylum Streptophyta; class Lycopodiopsida; order Selaginellales; family Selaginellaceae; genus Selaginella; species Selaginella tamariscina. The sequence continues at coordinate 308,094 of PUQB01000065.1, forward strand.
TATGTGGCCGATAGAAACTTGGAAAACTCAATAACTATGCCATCCACCAAATTAAAATCAATCACTTAATTTTCACAAGTGATTTATTTATTGATTGCATATATGTTAAAATATATTGTTTTCAATTAATCTTGAAATAAAATATAGAAGAGTAGCTCATGATTACCATGCACTAGAACCGAACTAGAGCAAAGTTATAGCCAATTTTTATCAAATTAATTAATCATAGTTTTTGTATTTATAATTTAAAGTACCAATTTGTTAATATAGTATATTTTGGTAAACATGGTTATAAATGCGTAAAAACTACATATAGTTTATTATGTTAGTAAATGACACAAAAACTCTAAGATAGCAACTATGATATAGTTAATTAACTTTATTTAGTTATTTAAATCACTTACGATAGCTAGAAATATAATTATTTACATATATTAGTCAATGATATAATAAATGAATAATTAATTCAATATTGTTAATAATAATTACATTAATAACACTTTGTAACAATATTAACATTCTCCATGTAATTTTATGATATATAGGAAGGTAATTTATGTTTATTTTCTATCTTCTTGTTACTATTCACATTAATGTTGCTCTTCTCGTTGTTGGGAGTGCTCCTCTTGTAGCTGCTTCATTTGTACTTGGGGTAGATGCTGCATGCCGTTGTAGGTGTGAGAGAGACAATATATAATACTATATACACACACACACACCTTTGTATCCACGGACACTCCAAACGTGGTATATACACTCCATTATGTGCATACATTAACGTGTATGAAGCCGTGTCTGTGAGGAATTCAACCTGTGACGTGCCGGATCGGATCGAACGGAACCCGAGCGCAGATGTTCGAGGCGTGATCACCTTCACGTACATGTTTTAATGTACTTGTAGTACACGACTTAGGGTTCTTCCGGCAATGGCCGATAGTGGTTTGGAAGAAGGCGAGATTCCCGAATCCCCTCAGATTTCTCTCAAATCCCCTGCTCCCCCTAAAGGTGCGTCAAATACTGGCATACACTCTCTCTCTCTCTCTCTCTCTCTCACACACACACACACACACGCGCGCGCACAAATCTAGTATTGCATGGATCACACACACTAATCATTAGTCATTTATATGACATGTTTCTGTATGCAATTTTGTCTGTAGCTGTAGCTGCCCTAACATCAAAAGTTGTTTTTACGTATACACTATATATATATATATGTATGTATGTATGTATGTATGTATGGATAGATAGATAGATAGATATACATATGTATATATATCTATATATGTTTATACACACACATATACGTCTCTCTATATACGTGTGCGTATGCGCGTGTGTTTGAGTGTTTGCGTGTAATTCCATTTGCATGTATTATCTATGTCGTATGCATAGCACTTAAATTTAAATATTGTATGTGCATGTATATGTAGGTAACAAGAAAATTTGCACATGGAGCTCTCTAAGGAGCCTTGTAAGGCCCGAGGTGATCCCCCTCTATTCAGGGAGAGTACTCGAATTCACGTCTTCTAACCCCGGATTCCTCGAGTTCATGACGAAATGCTACAAGGAAGTTCACGGTAAGTGCATAAGATACGTGTGTGTGTGTGTGCGAGTGTGTGTGTGTGTGGTGTGTTATAGATAGATTGCATTATGTGCAGATGTTTGTATTTCTTTTACAGGCGAAGAGATGGTGTCAGACAAGTTAAATATACCCTTTGTGCGATCGTGTTACCTCGAGTATTTCACGGGTCATGCTGCTGTTCACAAATCTAGGCTATGTGAAATCCAGAAGCTCAAGCGTTATTTATAGAAAGAAGCAAACGGATTGGACGAACAGGCTTCAACAAACGTGAAGGTAAATTTCCACACACACACACACACGGTATATGGCAAAAAGGTTGTTAGTCATAGAAATAACTAGAATACTTGTGTTTGAGCTTGCTCAGGGGTTATTCACAGAACGAAGCAAACAAGTTGGATGAACAGGCTTCTCCAAACTTGAAGGTAAACTACGCATGCACACGTGATCATACACACACGTCCAATGCATATTGCGTTGGTTATAAGTATAACTAGAGTATTTGTGTTACAGAAAGAAGCAAATAAGTTGGACGAACAGCCTTCTTCATCTGAAAACTACATATACATTCTAGTTAACATGCCCACACATATACATGTACACCCTATGTGCGATGTTAGCTAGAATTACTTATGTTTGCGGCTAACCAAAGCCTAAGTTTGATCTATCGGATTAACTTGTGAAGATCGTTCCAAAGAGGTCTGGAATGCAGGACACTACACGGAAGAGGCTTCACAGTGTTCTCAAAGAGCTAGCGTCAACCAGGAAGAAGCTTCAGCAAGCAGAAGCTCGTGTATCAAAAGCCGAGAAGATCTGCAAAACCAGGCAAGCTCTCTCTCTCTCACTCTCACACCACAACACCATGACTATAGGTAAACGAGGCAAACTGTATAAGTTCTACTGTCCATTGATCATAAACCCGCAGAGAGAGACAGACAAGAGAGAAGAAAGAGAAATAACAAGAGAAATATGCCATGTTGTGTGTGTGTGTGTGTAACTCGTTTGAAGGGCAGGATGGGGAGTGTGGGGTTTGTAGAGACTAAAGTCGCCACCACTTAGAGGAGCGTTTGGAGAAGATATGAAGAAGAAGGCATGTCCGATGTGTTTTCACGAGTTCACATCGGAGGGCTGGTACAGGCTGGATCGTGCGGTCATGAGTACCACATACAGTGCCTGCTTCTTCATGCGTTTTGTGAACGCTCCTGCGTGGTGTGCAAGAGATCCCTCAGGAGTTCTACATGTCCATTGGCCAGGAGTTTTTCATGGTGAACAGAACAGTTTTGATGACCTTATTGTACAGTTTGCTACGTTTATGGTAAGTATGAAATATACATAGATAAAAACCTTAACATAGAAGTCAATAATGGTAAAGGCATTTGAATTATTTTAGTATTGTACATTAAACTATTTAAGTATTTATAATAATTAATCTGATTTACATTTATGAAGTTGAAGAGGTTTTTCATAACCAAGGAAATTATAAATATTAATTAAAATTTTAAAACGTCCATAACACACACATAATATAACCTTCACATACATATATTCACTCGTAACAAGACGATAACATATGCACATTTTCATTGTTATATTTAATATAAATATCATTGATCCATCCCAAACATATATATTTTAAGTGTTTGTTTTTTGGGAAAATCTCATATACTCCTTAAATTTATCATATTATATATAATTTAAATTTACACATATATATACATATACACTCCTAGAAATTTTAAACTTACATATACTCTTTAAATTTACATTCATACTTTTGAAAAACTTTTATTCTTGTATTTTAATTTTTAGATAATAATACTTAATAAAAATATGTATTTAATTTATAACATATTTAGAATGAAATAAAATGAAATTTGTAATTGTTAAGTGTTAAAAATGTCAATAACAAATGTTAAAAAAATGATATATTTTTTTAGATAATTATATTATATTATAATATATATGTTTAATCAATTACATTTTGAAACTAAATATAAATAATCATAAATATTTTTAACATTTTTTTAAAAATATATTTTAATTTAATTTTAAAGTGTATAAAATTTAAATTGAAGTTTCATAAGTATATATTTAAATTTAAAATTTAAAATTTAAAATCTGACAATGTCATGGTATAAAGTTCGCACGTCAGAGGCCAAATATAAAAATGAAAGTACTTGCGAATTCAAGAAATATATATATTAATCCTAAACAAAAACGAATGTAATTTTTAAATAATTTTTATAATCTTTAACAATAGTATTAAATGATAAATCAAAAATTGTATATATATTTAACAACATAATTATAATCTCATTACTTAATTATTTTGCTCAAGAGCTTATACATGCCCTTGTTCTTTCATTGCCTAAAAGAATAATATTAAAATTAAGAAATTTATATTTTAATTTTTTAAAGATAAATTATAAATTGCTATCAGATTTCTAAAGCAATTTATAATTTACTTTGAAAAAGCTAAAAACATAACTTACTTAATTTTAATATCATTTCTTCTGACAAATAAAAGAGTAAAAACATGTATAAACTCCTAAATAAATTAATTCAAAAATGTTATTATAATTATGTTATTAAATATAAATTTGATTATCAATTTATCATTTAATACTATTATTAAAAATTTTAAAAAATTAATTAGAAATTACATCTGTTCTTACCTAAAATCAATCCATATGTTTTCTGAATTTGCAAGTCATTTCATTCTTATCGTCTTAATTAACTTGCAAAGAAACGTAGGAAACAATTCTTTAAACTTATTATTTACATTCTCAACCGTATTCGCAACTGCTCCTTGCCTTGCATTTTCAGTTCTCCTTGCGCCGCACTGTAATCGATGGCCGCTGCTCTTGATCCGAACCCTAAACCAGAATATTGGGGAAGATTAAACACATTCTTTAAACCTGATTAAGGTTTAGATTAGGGTGGTTTTAAGCAATCAAAGTTTGTTATTTAATTTATTTACACAAAAATCCAAGCGTGTTCTGATGCATGTATAATATTTCTTTACTATATATATATATATATATATATATATGTGTGTGTGTGTGTGTGTGTGTGTGTGTGTGTGTGTTATTTTTTTAGTAAACATGTGTCTATTTAACTATTTATTCTTTTAATAAAGATGTGTATAAAAAAGTGGTAGTAGAACTTCCTTTGAAATTATTATTAATATTAACAAAGCCTCTGATTACTATTGTAAGAACATATATACACACTTGAACACATATTAACATACACATTAATATTCATCTTTCCATACCTCTTATATAATTTTCCTTGTAAACAAACTTAAGCTTATTAATATGTGTGTGTATATTTGAGTTTATTGTAAAGTAGATTTATTATATATTAAATCATACATTTAAATATATTTATCCTACATATATCTTATATACATAGTGATGGCTACAGCAATGAAGAGCTAAGGCTAATAGAGGTAGTTAGCACGGCGGCAGCAAAAATCTACACGAGTGTATATATGTATATGTATATAATATTTATAAATGTATCATGTCATACATTTAATATAACAAATAGCAAATCCATTTCTATTGAACATAAATTAATTTATCATTTAAATTTTATAATTTCATTATATATAAATAATATCACTTTAGTATGTGTCTCTCAGTTAATATACTTCGGCATATAATCATATGATTTATATATATAAATATCGTTTACAGAGATTCTGGGTGTATTCTTAGTAAGTTCAGAATGTGCAAGTAAGAAAATGCCCATTACACATGTATACACTATATACGTGCTGTTACCATCTATATATACACATCCACACACACACACACACGGTATTCTTTCAGAAAGAAAACAGTTTAATTCATGAATTTCTTTTTTTATTTTAGATCATTTCATATAGTTTAAAAGCTGCATTTTCTTGACGCTCTGCATATGTGTGTGTGTGACCGTTTCTATTTTATAAAGCATATTCATTTATTATTATTCTTTTAATGTTTATTGGTTATGTGAGAGCTCGGAATATAGAAATGTGTATCTCCATTAGTTCAGAAACCCTAACTTATATACAAGAGCGAGTGGTCCAGATTGAATCCAATCCGACGGCTATCAAAATCCACTACGCTAATAATAGTATGTGCACATGCAGCCGTACACGTGGATCTTACATCATCCCCTCCTCTCGGAAGGGTGTAAGTTGGTTAGGGTTCTCTTGTAGACGGGCCCGGATCTGGAGGAACATCAGGAGGAGGCACTGGTGGATCTGTAGGCGGCACAACTTGTTCCCGTTGCACAAAATGCTTCAACCGTTGTACATGTACAATCTCCGGAGGATCGGGTTGAATGTCGTGCCGAACCTCATAAACCTGTGGCCCTACTTGCCGTAACACTCGATACGGTCCTTTCCATTGAGGAAGGAGACTCTTAGCTAAACCACGTACCGTAAGCTTGGGAAAACGAACCAACACCAGTTCATCAACCTTGTACTCCGCAGGAGGACGATGATGCGAGTTGTACCGTTGTTGTTGTCCTACTTGTACGCGGCCCAAGTGTTCTGCTGACTCCGCACGAACCAATGGAAGGATGCTCGTCAGATACCGATCCCATGACCTAGCATCAGCAGCTCGCGGTAACCGAGACGGCAAACCCAACTCCGTTGGCAACACCGGGTCATGACCATACAAAAGCTTATATGGGAAGTACCAATGGAACTTTGAACTCCAGTGACATAAGCATATCGGAGAGACGGCAGATAACCATCCCAATCTGAATGTTGAAAGTTCACATACTTTGCGATCATCCCCTTGAAGGTTCTAACAAGCCGTTCCACTAAACCATCTGTCTGAGGATGATAAGCACTTGTGAAAGTGTGGCGTATCCCTAATCGAGATGTCAAAACATGAAATGCCTCAGCCATAAATGCGGGACCATTATCCGAGAGAATTCGCTCCGGACAAGAATGCTGAAACACGACCCGATTCAGGAGAAACTGACCAACAGCAGAAGCAGTCGCACTAGCAAGAGCACCAACTTCTACCCAACGAGTTAGGTAATCAGAAGCAATAATAACGTACTCGTTACCAGCAGTTGACCGCGGAAAAGGTCCCATCAAATCAAATGCCACCAATTCAAACGGACGAGAAACTGCAATTGACTCCAACCGTCCTTCCGAAGCACATGGGGGAGTATTGCGAGCTTGGCACCACACACAACTACGCACATACCGAATCACATCTCCTCGCAACTCCGGCCAATAGAAAGATCTGCGCAGCTTCTCCATCACCCGACGATGTCCCATGTGCCCGCCAAGAATAGGAGAGTCATGGTAAGCATGGAGGAAGCGTGGAATGAAGATTGAAGGCACCACCAACCGCAAAGGATCATCTGGATCAGTCCCCACAAAATAAAGAAGGTCATCCTGAAGGCGATACTGTGAATGTAAATGCCTGAAAGGCAAGTCATCAGCAAGTGATGCAGGATTCTCAAACCCATCACGAAGCCTTCGAATCCACGGCTCAACCTTTTGAGCTTCCCGAACCTCATCCAAAGACGGCAAATCTAACTCTGCATTCTGCGGACACTGAACGTCAAGCACAGCAACTGCTGATGGTACGGAATCTTCATCCAAAAAGTCCACTGAAGCTGGAACAACTGGTTCCTCTGGGGCAACAGAAGAGAGAGAAGGTGGAAGAGGAGCCCGAGAAAGAGCATCAGCATCAGCCATGGAACTCCCTGGACGATGAACAACTTCAAAGTCGTAAATTTGAAGTTTCAAGGCCCACCGAGCAGTACGCCCAATCAAATTCTTTCGCTTCAACAACGAAGTGACTGCTGCATGATCACCTTCCAACAACGTCCGCGAACCATGCAAGTAGGCATGGAGCTTCTCAAAACCCCAAACTGCTGCTAGACACTCCTTTTCAGTTGTGGAGTAATCACCTCTGCTGGCTGCATGTACG
>PUQB01000065.1:315744-520744 GCA_003024785.1 Selaginella tamariscina
ACGGTGTAATCCGGGTACGCCAAAACTGGAGGAGTCGTCAACAACTCTTTGAGATCTGCAAATGCCTGCTTGCAATCCTTAGACCAAACAAAAGAAGTCATTGACGATTTCAACAACGCGCGCAACGGTGCAGTACGATCTGAAAGATGATCCACAAAACGACCCAGATATTGTACCTTGCCAAGAAAGCGTTGCACATCATTCACACACTTTGGCGTAGGGAACTTCAAAACTGCAACTAGTTTGTCAGGATCGACTTGCAAACCTTCACGTGAAATGCGATAACCCAGATAAGTGGTGTCCTTTGATCCAAACACACACTTAGATGGCTTCAACTTCAAACCAACTTCCCGCATCGATCCAAAACCTTACGTACATCACCGACATGCTCCTCCCACGTTCCATCCGAATGGATCAAAACATCATCGATGAAATCGGCAGTCACCTCCGGCATGTCGCAAAGAACCTCGTCCATCATACGCTGGAAAGTTGCTGGAGCATTGCTCAAACCGAAAGGCATCACCAGGAACTCGTACAGGCCAAATGGTGTCGAAAAGCAGTCTTGGGAATGTCCATGTCAGCCATCGGAACTTGCCAATATCCAGATGCGAGATCTAACTTGGTGAACCAACGGCTCCGCCCCAGTCGATCCAAAAGGTCTGCAGTATGAGGAAGTGGGTACACATCTGAGACGGTTACCTCATTTAACGGGCGATAGTCAATGCAGAATCGAACGCTCCCATCAGGCTTCGTCACAAGGTGAGGTTCGCACGCCCAAGGACTTCGAGACTTCCGGATAACACCCTTCTCCAACATCTCTTTGACATTCGCTCGTAAGATCTTGAGCTCCTTTGGTGATCGACGCCGAACAGGTACCTTGATTGGCCTAGCTTCTCCAGTTGGAATAGGGTGGCGTGTCGCAATCTTGGCCCCAGATGACAAGTCGAAGTTGAAAAGATCAGCATACTCCTTCTTGAGTTGATCAACAACTACAGCACGACGATCATCTGATGGATCCAAAGAAGAAAGGAAGAGCATGAAGGGAAAATGGTTGGAAATAGGGTGAGACAAAAGTGATGGAAAGCAGATGGACGAAGTGGAATAGAAGTAAGAGGAATGGAAGAAAGACGAGGGAGAGTCAAACAAGGGGGAGACTTTTCAAAGTCACACTTGGCATGATTGCGAGTTAACCAATCCATACCAAGAATAAGGTGAAAAGCTTGACTCGGCACCACCCGCAAAGATTGAAGCTCGAGCTCACAATCATCCACACGAACAACAATGTCCACTTCATCCCGCGAACAAGCATGAGTATGTCCGTTGCCGTACAGAATGAAGACTGGTTCTACCGCACGACGCAAATGAAGGCTGCAACGTGTAGCAACAGATTGAGAAACAGAGGACAAACTTGAACCTGTATCCACCAACACTGAAAGGAAAACAGGACGAGGCGTGTGATTAAAACGAGCTTGAAAAGTGAAAACCGGATGATTTGGTGCCGAGTGAACCCCTTGATGATACTCCCGAAAGAAAGATGGAGGGGTCACTAATTTATTCGCACGAGGACCCTCCTCTACTCGTGCGATTCGTCGTTTCCCGGAAGATCCACCGCATCACAACCTTCCACTGCAGCAGCACCAACCGGACGTTGTTGACGCCATGGCCTCCATCCTGGAAATGGGGGACGCCAATCGGGAAACCGTTGACAGCGCCGATACGTGTGTCCAACCTCATCACATGCCCAACAAAACGCACGTCCACTCGTCCACGGGCCCCACCTTGTGCTGGTACACGAGCGGCAACAGCCTCAACCTCCATCGGAGCAGGTCCATCCCCAACATGGAGTGGAACAAGAGCACGTGAAGGCAAGTGGGAGAGGTGACGACTCATATCGTTGTGCCAGCCTCAAAGCATCGTCAAGAGTCACTGGAGCTAGTGCATGCACAAGCCCCACAAGGTCTTGACGAAGTGCTGGCCACAACATACCTAACTTGATGCGTTCCGACATGTTAGGTTCTGCACGCAGCAAAAGGCTTCGAAAGCGAACACCAAACTGCATCACCGACTCAGATGGCTCCTGACGAATACGATGCAACTGCTGAAAAGCATCATCACAGTCGTCCGCATGCCCAAATGCACGTTTGAAGATCTCTGGAAGAATATTCCAATCTCCACGAGTTGCAACGTCCAGACCATTGTACCACTGCAACGCCGTCCCTTGAAGACAAGTAGGAAACTCGCGCAAACACTGAGCACCGTCCCACGAATGATATGTGGCAACCACAGTGAAGTGGTCAAACCAATGGTACACATCATCTCCAGGATTTCCGCGAAAGAAATCCGGCCGGACACGGGGGTTTGCAACATGAGTAGGAGGAGTACCCTGGACTGTGAATGCTGCCATCAACTGAGAATGATTGTTCAGTTGCACACGCATGGCATCCAACAACTGCATGAGTAACTGCTCCACAGACAAGGGATTTGCCTGTTGTGGATTCATGGACGAAGAAGAGACAAAATCCACAAGAAAGGAATAGATCTAGACAATGGAAAAGCTAGACCTAAGAAGACAGAGAAAGATAAAAAGACACAAATCCGAGCACTCCGTAGGGACAATTAGAGGTGCCCCTCACCTCCACCAATGTGAGAGCTCGGAATATAGAAATGTGTATATCCATTAGTTCAGAAACCCTAACTTATATACAAGAGCGAGTGGTCCAGATTGAATCCAATCCGACGGCTATCAAAATCCACTACGCTAATAGTATGTGCACATGCAGCCGTACACGTGGATCTTACAACACAAATATATACATATATTAGTACTATGCATATGTGCATAAAAACATTATTCTTAGGTGTGAAGTCATTCTTATAAGTTAATTATATTACCTATACTTAGTGTGTAAATTAATTAATAAGTATAAACTAAAATGTTAATTCTATAAGTTCATTATTTAAGTATTAATGTTTTTTCCTTAAAAAGAGCCCATTTCTTATCACAATTGATGCGTATATTCACTTATGTATATATTAGCTTATTAATATAAAATAATTTATACTAAGCATGGGTGAATTTAAAGATAAATTTATAAAGTTAAGGATAACAATTAAGTTAAAATTTAAAGATACTTAACAACTATGTTAATGGTCTAATTTAAATGTAAAATGAATTTAATTTACTTGCAGCCTGTGAGTGCGTTTCTTTTGTATTGTGAAGTTTTATTATTGTCATTCTAAATAAAACCATAATCACTTTATTCATAATGGTGTAGAACCTCGTAAACCTGCGGCCCTATTTACCATAGCACTTGATATGGTCCTTTCCACTGAAGAATGAGACTCTTAACTAAATCACATATCATAAGTTTGGAAAAACAAACCACCACTAATTTATTAGCTTTGTACTTCACACGAGGACAATGGTGCAAATTGTAACGTTTGTTTTGTTCTACTTATATTTAAATTTATTGAAAAAGTTTAAATTAAGAATAAATTTTTTAAAAAGATAGTAGAATTTATACTAAGCACAAAGTTTTTGTTTATAGAATTAAAATTGCTTTAATAAAATTTGAACTGATTATTGTGTTAGTTATAAATATATTGCATTTCATGTAATTTTATATTTATTTTTATAATTTATTTTCCATTATTAACTTAAAATAAACAAAAACCATATCATAAAAACCTTTATAAATTGTAAACTATGTAAGATTAAAGGAAAAAAGTTAGGTAAGTCTTTCATTAATTTCATAATATTAATAATGCTTAATAGTATATTATATAAATTTTAGAAATATATACTAGTAAAAATCTAAATTAACAAAACCATTCAAACATTTTGATGTAATTACAACAACTTTAATAAATATTATTGCTACATTTTGTACTATAATAAATTGTCTTTATCATTTATAAATGTTATATTAATATTATAGTTGAACAAAGATAAACATTTCATTAATATAAAAGGATAACGTATACATTATAAGTCTAAAACACCATGTGACTCTTAAACACATATATTCATAGTTAATTTGACGTTAATATATTATTTAATAACTTAGAAAAGAAAATGATTATATTATAATATATATATATATATATATATATATATATGTTATAAGTTAAACATTCTTATTCAAGTTAAATTTCTAGAATCTTAAATGGTAAAATTAATTTACTTTCTCTGTATAAATACTTTCATTTATAATTATTGCATATTCAGTTTTAAACATTTGATTTTATAGATATACATTACATTTATATGTTATACATGAAAATATATATAGACCACATTGATTGAATAACTATCTCATACATGTAAAATATACATCACAAAATATTAGTTTTAAAGAGTACACACTATTTAAGTTTGATATTGTTTATGTGTAAATACATTAAATTAATATTTAATGGTGTCCTACTTCTACACTACCAAGCTATGTGCATATAATTATCTACAACACACACCACACACACACATTTATATATATATATATATATATAGAGAGAGAGAGAGAGAGAGAGAGAGAGAGAGAGAGAGAATATTATTACATTTTAAGTATATAGACTGCATAAAAATAATGAATAATATTTATATGTTCATTATACGTTATAAAGTACCTGCTACCATCTGGATGAAGTTCATATCTATTTGAATCCTCGTCAGTGGCCCGATGATGTTAAACCCTGTAAACATTTAGTTTAATAATTACTGCATTAGATAATTAGATAATAATTTATTATATATCACGGTTTAATAGTTGGATATATATACTGCTCCTGTTTACGGCTGTGCTCGATTCACAATACTTTTTGTCCACTGTAAAATATGTAGGATTAAATAAAAAATATTATTAATTAAATGTAATATACAAGTTTGACAAATATATAGTAATAGAAATGCAGAATAAAAACAACACAAATTAACTTTCCTAATTGTTTATAAAAAAATTGATATAATTACAAGAGCTTTAATACATGAATATCCTTTTAATAAAACTCAGGTTTGCAAAACATAATTTATATAATATTATATGACATCTTACATATCTTATAAATGCCTCTTTTCATATTGCAGTGATTCCAAGGGAGTAAAACGTATTAATTAAGTAAATTTATTAACAAAATATATTATATATATAATAGAGAGAGAGAGAGAGAGAGAGAGAGAGGCGGGAGGCGGGGGGTCCACAGTGAGTACATACCTCTCTCTCTATACCAGCCACACAAAGTGGGAAAAACCCTAAAACAGTGATAACCCTAAAAAAGGATGGCGATGGTATCGCGGTTCCCATAGAATCCCCACCAGGTTTGGAAATCCCCACATACATTTTTTGTGCGGTAGGGTTTAGAAGGGAATGGGGGTACGCGTTGTGTGTGCTGGAGACGGGAGAGAGCTGTACATGTTCACCTACAGTGAGGGTATGCGAGGCAAGGATCTCCTTGATGAGCTCAAAGAGTTGGGTTTGTCGGGTCATGTGCAAATCAATGGCGAGCGCATGACACGTTCGTTTCCTCTGTGGGATGGAGCCGTGTGCGTTTTCGTAGAGGTATGCGTGCGTTTTTCTAAGACAGAAATCCACACCGTATACCTTGCAGGAAAGGCCGCGAGACAGCACCTGGTACCTCAGGCACAACGCACTGCCTGCTTCCGCCTCGACTCTATCCAACTCTAACGCTCTCATGAACACCCATTTTGGCACAGACGATCCGATCTACGACCTGAGCAGGACGTCCGCGAGCGCAGCGCCGCTAGTTCTTGCAGCACCGCCATTTGCCGACTACGTCCAGGGGCTCAAGTCTCATGTCTTGGATGCGCTCGACTGGAACTTCGTGGGAGACATGGTGCGGGAAATGAGCCCGTTTTTCGACACCCAGGATTTGCGAAAGCTGTCCTTCTACCGCATTCTCCACAGCTACTTACTGGCCAAGTTCCCGGCTACTGTCTTTCAGGTTACGCCGTCGACTCCAGGACCGAATCCGGACATTAAGATTGAGGCCCGGATCAGAGGGATGTGGGTACTTATCTGCCTTGTGGAAGTGAAGCCCGAAGTCGGCCTGAATGGCGAGCCATGCGTGCAAGTGATGAATCACTATGCAAAGGCGACGATTCAAAGCCGGGCACATTACGAGTGGCAGTTCTTCTCTTCGTGCTTCCCCGTACTGATTGTGGAGCTGGTGGGGCCGAACATTCGGGTGGGTGGTGCCTGCCATTTTGACAAGCCGGCACACGAGCCGTTTACGCCTTTCCTCCACATGCTCAAGTTCCTGCATGATGACCGTCACTTGAGCATCTTGTCAAAGGCCCTGGCTTCTATCTCGCTGGCCATTGCCTCCTTGGTGCGATTCTACGATCGAGTTGGCCAGGGATCCGCCACCACCAGCACCAGGGACGTTTCTGTCAACTGGCCGCATTATGTTGCACTGCAGAAGAGCTCTGGTGCTACTGTCGTCCAGATGGAACGGAAGTTCTCGGCCAGCCAGCAAGTTGGGAGGGCGCAGCAACTGGTGTTTCACATCAACCGTCCGGCTGGTGCGGAACGCGTTGTCAAGTTGTGCCAGAGGTATGGCACGGAGGTGCACCAGCTGTGGCATGAAGCGGGATATGCGCCGAGGTTCCAGCACCAACTTCTGCAAGACGGAGACTGGATGGTGATAGAAATGGAGTGCTTGACCGAAGGTGATGGCTGGAGGCCGCTGCATGCACTGGATCCACGTGTGGCTGTAGCTGGAGATGCGGATGCTAACATGTATCGTCTGAACAATGCAGCCGAGTGGGAGGCATGCAAGCGTGCGGTCCGGCTGGCTCTGCAGAATGTCCAGCAGATGCATCCGACCACGGTGCACGGTGACATGAGGCGACAGAACATTTTATGGAACGTTGATGGCAGGGTTGCTTTTGTTGATTTCGACTGGGCCGGCGTCAGCGGACGAGACTGCTATCCACTGTTTCTCAATCCCTTGATTGTGTGGCCTCCTGGAGTCACTGGTGCTGCTGTGATGCTGAGCCAGCATGATGTCCAGCTGCTTCACCTGGAGCTTGGGCCATGATCCCCGTCTCTTATCAGTGAATGATAATGAAGAGTTATGAGCTCTCATCCCAGCAATTGCTCGACTTTGTATCGAACATCTCATCCTGAATTGCTGGGATGAGATACAAAGTCGATACTGTATCACGATATTTTCACTGTGGTATTCATGTACCTTTGAAAAAAGGAAATTTATATAAAAAAGGTTATCTTTTTTAAGTCCTTATTTCACAGTATTTAAGCATTGTACTATAGCAATCCTTACTCAAAGGTAACTATGAAGGCGTTCATCAGTACTAGTTTCCCTCTGTATTGCAACATGTGGCTATGCACGACTCAGCTCTGATACTGCACCACATGACACTCCTGGGAGTTCTCTCCCTTTGACAAGTCCAAAGATATTTCATACTTACGATCATCCCATCCCCACCCCCGGGGACGGCCTCACGTGAAGAATTCCGAGATGCAGTACGGAACGCATTCAAGACGTGGTCCCAGTTCATTCCGATAAGGTTTCACGAATATCCGGTGCACGCTGCACTACTCAAAGTCATATACATCATCCGCACCATGAATTGTGCAGGTTAGTACTCACATAAACGTATTAACAAAGTTATTATATATATCGTGATTGAATTTATGTGTGCAGACCCAGTTGCATGGCAATGGAAGTCGGTGAATAGAGACAGGACAACCGGTCGTATATGGTTCAACGATTGCAAGCCGTTGATGAACAATTGCACTGCCAGGGCTATGACATAGAGAGCGTAGCCCTGCACATGATTGGCCAGGTGCTCGGGTTGTCAGCCACTCATGACAATCAGGAGGATGTTATGTATTGGCAAGAACATAAAGGATGCAAGCGCATGTTAACAAACAATGACATAAGAAGAGTGCAAGAGCTTTATGGCTATAATACTGATCATTCTTCTCCTACTCCTGCTCCAAGTGCTCCAGTCTATGCTCCTGCTCCAAGTGCTCCAGTTTATGCTCCTGCTCCAAGTGCTCCAGTCTATGCTCCTGCTCCAAGTGGTCCAGTCTATGCTCCTGCTCCAAGTGAGCTTGCTACTCCAAGTGACCCTCCTGCTCCAAGTGACCCTGTTGCTCCAAGTGACACTCCTGCTCCGAGTGGTGATCCTGTTGCTCCAAGTGATCCTCCTGCTCCAAGTGGACCAATTCATGCTCCTGCTCCAAATGATCATGTTGCACATCCTCCTAAAAGTTCTGGTGCCTTGTCTACGATTGTGTCGCCTCTGGCTTTTGTAGGTGTTGCTGCAATTTTTTGCATGTAAATCTCGGTTTAATAAATTTGTGTTGTATTTAGTATCAATTAAATATTGTAAACAAATTAATAAGTTGTGCAAACTTAGGTTGTTATTAAACATTAGTTAATGTACGTGCGTGCGTAGTTCATTCGGTTATATATATATATATATAACATGCTAAAAAATACTTAAGAAATAATTTTATTAGATATTTAAAGTGTTATAAGTTTCCTAACCATGAAATGGTCGTAATGTTTATCTAAGCTTGTTTATATTAAATAAATGAAAACTTCAGCAAGTAAGTTATATATATATATATATATATATATATATTATATATATATATAATATATATATATATATATATATATAATATATATATATATATATATATATATATATAAATTGTGAATAGGAAATGAACTCTTTGTAAGAAAAAAGAATTAATAACTTAAATACTAAATAATTCTTGAAAAATAATATTAATAAATATAAAAATACGAATTTTTTTAGTCAAAAGTCAAGCATATATTGTATGTGTGTGTTTGTTCTTATGTGAATACAATATATACACTTTATACAGTTAAGTCTTAGTTTATGTAGTTTGACAATAAGTCACACTTTATAACTAACCAGGGCTTTTGTTCTTTCTCAAGCCGTAACCCTGGATTTTTGGGCTTAATACATTTTACATACACATGTTATAAAAAACAATGCATATTGTTCTATATGTGTATTATATAATCATGTTTATTTATGTTCATATGTGTGCACCATGTTCACTTATGCATACACACCCCCACAGGATGTGACTTACATAAATGAAATGGTGCCTTTGAGTGTAAACTTGCGTGCAACTTTAATAAAAAGCTTAAGGTTTGAGGAGATCCTACACTTTTTAATATGGATAAATTTTTTTATGAAGATCGCAAGGCTTCACTTTCAATGCATATGTTCACTCTTTGAAAGTTAACTCACACTTAAAGTTGTTTTCCCATGGTTGCCTTCAACTTCTCATCTTTATATACTTCTATATAAAAATATAATAGTATTTGTTTATATTATTCTTCTACACAATTTTGGTCTAAATAATTTATTATAAATTGATTCCTTGCTTTAGGGGTTTGCTAAATTCTTCTAGCATCTCTTCTCTAAATATCCATATGTTTATCTTCTTATTTGATGTCTTTTATCTCACCACGATCCTTCTTTGCATTGTTGAACCCTCCTTTAGCCTTAAAATGTTTATCATGCCTTTTCTTAAGGGGTTTCTATAATATAAATAAGAAAAAGTAACAAAAATAAAAAGAGAGACTTACACATTGAATTCATTAATAATAAGTGGTAAAGGATATTGATTGGTAACCACCATAAGTTATGGCGCCTTGCCATTTATAACCCTGAAGAAGTCTTTACAAGCTCATGCACCTTCATAAATATTGCATACATCAAGAAAAAACCTAATAATAATTTAGTTAAATTATACACGTGTTGCACTTTGCACATGGTAACCATATAATCGAGCAAAATTATCCGGTTGCTTGGTTACCACTGAAAAAGCCATATATGCACCACATAGATACCATGTATTTTAAATACTAAATTATTGATAAAATAAATAATTTATTAAAATTTAATTGATCTTGCAATTAACCACTTGCTAGTGGAATCACATAAATAATGAAAATACTAAACAACTTTAATTAAACTAATTATATTTGTCATCTAAGACATCCATTTGCAAATGGATAGGATCGTCGTTTATGACGAGTCTGCAACAATTCCCTATATTAGCTAAGAGTCTCATCTTACTTGGGTATGTGGCTTTATATAGCTCGAGATATTCAAGTCTCTTTGTGTAGGCTTAATCTATTCTCACATGTCTTCATTATATATGATTACAAGCTTAATCTATTCTCACAAGTTTGAGTATGCTTTGTGCATCTTCGTGAGAGCTGCCATGTACAATCTCTTTGGTAGGTTTAATTGATTCCCTCCTATCAAAAAAATAAATTTTTCATAACAAAAACATTTTGGATTTTGAAAAAATGCATAATTTTCAAAAAAATATGGAAAATTTTGGATTTTGCAAATTGACTTAGAATTAAAAATCAATCAAAAGAATTTCCTAAATCCAAGTCATACTAGCATGGATAGGCCCTATTCTTCCTCACCATACAAAAGAACATAAAATCTTCTGCTTAGAGAGACTCATCTTGCTAAGTACTATCTCTAGAGCCTTGAGCGCCACCACTTATGAAGTTTATTTGATTGCAATCGTCGGATCTAGGGGCAATTGGATGGCTGAGATGGTCTCATTATTTGGAGTCGTCAAATTTAGATAAGTATTCTTTTGGTCGTCAGATGGAAGCTAAAGGCTTTGAGTAGGGTTTTGTGGAGTGCCTTGTTCTAAATCTGTGTTTTCGAGAAATTTGAAGCGGAGGTAGGATATGTTTTGGAGCTATGCTATATTTATTTTTTATTATTTTATAACTCTTCTTTCAAACTACTCAAGTGAGCATGATTTTTTCTTGGGAGGAGAGGGGTTGTCACCTAGGGTTGTGCAGTGCTATGGTGACTTGGGGATTGTAGTGCACGCGCACTTGGAACAACAAGGCATTTGCATCATCGTCTTCGATCGATCACGCACCAGATTTTGGAGGTAGGGCTGAAAAATATTGGGCAATGACATTTGGGAGCTGGAGCCAGAGGACTACATTAACATGGCAACATCCATGATCCCGTTGGTGGGAAGAGGTGATTCTTGGCAATCAAACAAACTATCGTAGTGGGCATTGATGCTGGTCTTGTAAGTGGTGTTCATTGAGAGACAAGGTTTCAAGTGTAGAACATATTAAGGGGCATCTAAGGAAGTTGGTTATGACATCTTAAGTTGTAATGTCATTTCGACAGAGAAGAGACAGCTTAAGGAGATAGCTAAAACCTTTGATGACCATGTTTTTACTGGAAGACACCAAAGCAAGAAACAAGCAGTTTCTACATGTGTCGAGGGTGAGAATTTTGTTGCTTCCTAGAGTTCTACACCATGCAGCAATTCAGCAAAAGGGATTTCCATGTCATTTTTGCAACAATAACAAGGAATTAAGGATTCCCTTGATCCGAAAAGGAAGGAGGTAGTGGATATGGCCATAGGACGATTTTTCTAAAATGAGCACATACCTTTTATGAAAGTTTGTTCTTATCATTTCAAGAAAATGGTGCAATAGATTGCAAGGCATGGGATTCCTCCAACCCTCCAACAGAGATGGCATTGCGAGAGCAATTGTTATAAATAAAGAAAGTCAATTTTGAAGTTTAACTTACTAAGGTGAAGCTATGCTGGAAGAATTGTGGGGTTACTCTTGTTGATGATGCATGGAACAACATAAGGAATCGTCATATCATGGGGATTGTTGCATACAATAGAGGGCAGTCGACTTTCCTTGAGGCCATTGATATATCTTTTAACAAGAAGACTGTCAATAATGTCTTTGTCAAAGAGGAAAATGTTCTCCTTTTTATCACAGATGGCGAGGCTTCAAACAGGGTTGCTACCAAGACTCTAGAGGTGAAGAGGCCAAAGATTGTGTGGGCTCCTTGCTTTGCTCATTGTTTGAACAACATTCTCAAGGATTTCCTAAAACTACCATGGATGGTTGGGCTTCTAAATGAGGGGAAGGCTCTTGTTGACTTCATTCGGAACCATTCACATCTGGTGGTGATTTTAGCATCCTTCTTTTCATGATAAGTGTTGAAGTTCAACAAACATGATTCAATAACAACTTTCTTATGATGGAGAGATTGGTGGAGCTACTACAACAAATGTTTGTGAGCCATGCTTACAATGCAAAGCTAGAGTTGAGGACATATGCTGGGAAAGGATGTCGAGGAACTGTGTTCAACGATAAATATTGGGATGAGCTTGAACACATGCATGTTGTTTTGAGGAGGGTGATGTATTTGCTATGGATGGTTGATAGAGACGTGCATGTGGTTGGAAGGATGGACCAGATGATCAAGAACATTTGTTAACTAGAGAAAGATGATCTTAGGTACGACAAGATGAACCAACTAATTTCAATAAGTGGTGGGATTATCATAACACCTTTCACTTTGTGACATACGTGCTTGATCCAAAGTTTCAAGGGCAACGACAAGAAAAATTTAAAGAGATTTTTAAGGATTGGAATACATTTTTGGAGATGCAATTCCCTTATTATTCGATTATAAAAATTCAACTTTACTAGTATAGGAACTTTGAGGGCAGTTTTGGCACCAGGGACTCCCAAATGGATCTTACAACAAAGGGTTTTGTACAATGATGGGAAGACAATGGCTACTCTAGTTCAAATTTGTAGAGGTTGGCAATTCGAGTGCTTAGTCAAGCAAGTTCTTCCTCATCTATAGAATGATTGTTTAACATCTTTGGGCATGTCACTTCAAAGAGAGCTATACCACAAACTTGGTAATACCAAGTTGATAACCAGCCACACTTCTACGACAAGCTCATGAGATTGAGTTAGATAGGAAGCATTTCTCAGATTGGCAACGTTGATATTAAGGCTATTAAAGAAAATGAAGATGATTATGATGTGCTTCTAAATGAGATGAGTGATGAATAAAATACTCTAGAAAATATTCATGTTTTTATCTGTGTTTATCCATGTTCATTTCCGTGTTTTGTGATTGTGTCCAAAAAATTAAATGTCATATTCATGTTCATGTTTGTGTCTTGAAGCTATGATCCCAATAGGTATTTTTTTCTCCTTAATTCCAAGATATACCTCCTTCCTCAGCTCGTTCAATGACACATAACAAGTCACTCCCAAAGCAATTGAATATGTGAAGCATGCACTCAAGCGCCTTGCATCCAATTCACACAATGAATGTGCATGTGTATGTGTAATATAGTATTATATTTGTATTTATACTCCTGCATTGGCAAATTCCTTATTATTAGATGTTCGTATTGTATATATTGATTGATTCATCCACATACAATTAAATCTATTCCTTCGGGTAGACTCTTTGCATCTTGATTAATTAATCCACACATAATTGAATCTATTCCTTTGGGTAGGCTCTTTGCATCTTCATGAGAGTTGCATACAACTCTTACCAAGTCTCTTTGGGTATTTTCTATGTATCCCAATAGGTTTTTTCTCTATTTAATTCCATATGCCCATACACACACACATGTGTATTTGTGTGGTCCCCATGTTGTTTTCATGTTTGTCGCATTCTTTGGTTTGTGTGGGAGAGATGAATATGTGCATGCACACAAACTAATACACACCAATACACACAGACACGTATATATTTTCTATGTATGTATATATGAAAAATGAACAACACTATATACTACATATGTACAACTATACACATGAATAGATACATAAGTACATATATTTGTACATGTTGAGCAACATATTGTTTCTTGCACTTCTAGATATGATTTTTGCCTAGCTAGGCTACTTTATATGTTCAAGCAAGCAAGGCTTTGTACTCATACTACAGACAGAGGGCAATCTCTCACAGTAGAGTGGGCAAGGCAATTGTGGTTAGCTTGTGGAAATGAGTGTTTGATAAACAACATTTTTAAATTTACGGAATATTCTTTGTTACACAACTGATACATGTGTATGTGTGTGTGTGTGCGGGGGGGGGGGCGGCCATGTTGGCTGCATTCTTTAAGTTTGTGTGCAAGCTATATTCATCTCTCTCTATCACACACACACACACATATATATTATATGTTTTGTGTGTGTGCATGTATATATATAAGTTTATATGTGTGTGTAGGGATTAGTGATTGTCCTAAAAAAGTTTGAAAAAAAGAAAGAGAAGTGTATTTAATTTTGTTGTTTAGTTTAATTAATGAAAATTTAAAGTTTTTAATAAGTAAAAATAATTATCATAACAATGACCTAAAACAAATGAACTAAACTATTTAAAAAATAATAAGGAAAACAATACAATATTATAAGGTATAATTACAAGCTAAGAAAACTAGTATGTTAATTATTTCTTAAAGATATTTTCTATCTTAAAAATAATAATTTAATTAAAAATGCATTAATTAATAAATCATTATTAAATAATTAAGCTACTAGTTTAAAAAGAGTATATTCATGTACCTTTAAAAAAGGAAATTTATATAAAAAAAGGTTACCTTATTAAGTCCTTATTTCACAATATTTAAGCATCGGTACTGTAGCAATCAAAGGTTGTTAATTATGAAGACGTTCATCCTACTAGTTCTCCTCTGTATTGCAACATGTGGCTATGCACGACTCAACTCTGGTCATGTTGCACATCCTGTTGTACCACCTCACATCCATGCCATTCCTTGGAAATTCTCTCCCTTTGACAAGTCCAAAGATATTTCATACTCTTTTTACGATCCATCCCCACCCTCGGGGACGATCTCACGTGAAGAATTCCGAGATGCAGTACGGAACGCGTTCAAGACGTGGTCCCAGTTCATTCCGATAAGGTTTTACGAATATCCGATGCATAGTGAACTACTCAACATCCTATACATCGCCCGCACCATGAATTGTGCAGGTCAGTACTTACATAGACGTTTTTTTTAACATTCATGAATTAAGTTATTATAATATCGTGATTGAATTTACGTGTGTTCCTCTGGTGCAGAGCCAGTTGCATGGAAGTGGAAGTCAGTGGATGGAGAGAAGAGAATCGGTCACATAGGGTTCAACGATTGCAAGCCGTTGATGAACAACTGCACTGCCAAGGGCTATGACGTAGAGAGCGTAGCCCTGCACATGATTGGCAAGATGCTCGGGTTGTCAGCCACTCATGACAATCAGAGGATGTTATGTATTGGCAAGAACACAAAGGATGCAAGCGCATGTTAACAAACAATGACATAAGAAGAGTGCAAGAGCTTTATGGATATAATACTGATGATTCTTCTCCTACTCCAAGTGCTCCTACTCCAAATGATTCTTCTCCTACTCCAAGTGATCCTACTCCAAGTGATCATGTTGCACATCCTCCTAAAAGTTCTGGTGCCTTGTCTACGATTGTGTCACCTCTAGCTTTTGTAGGTGTTGCTGCAAGTTTTTTCATGTAAATTTTGGTATAATCATGTAAATCTCGGTTTAATAAATTTGTGTTGTATTTAATATTGTTATTAAACATTAGTTAATGTATTTGAGAATACGTGCCTTGTGTGGTGTGTCTGCTTAGTTCATTTGGTTATATATATATATATATATATATATATATATAACATGCTAAAGAATGACTTAAGAAATAGTTTTATTAAATATTTAAAGATAAGTTTTTTAACCATGAAATGGTCTTAAATTCTTAATGTATTTATCTAAGCTGGTTTATATTAAACAAATGAAAACTTCAGCAAGGATCCCGTAAGTTAATATAGTAAATGGACTCTTTGTAAGAAAAGAGCATTAATAACTTAAATACTAAATAATTCTTGAAAAGTAACATTAATAAAATATAAAAATACGAACAATTTTATTCAAAATTCAGTCATATATATACACTTTATATAGCATTAATAATAGTATTATAAATTAACTGTGGGAATATTCATATAATGAAACAATAAACAAGTTTGGCTATGCTTCATGTTTCATAATATGTAAGTATTATTGTATAACTAGTAAGCTATATATAAGTATTGTTTATGAGAAATAAAATATGCATACAAGTTTATATATATTTAAGTTTATTTGTAAATTTGCGTGTGTGTAGTTTTCTTATAATGAATTCATAAAATTAACATTTTAATTTATACTTAATAATTATTTGACGCATTTCTAAACACACAAGTATAGGTAATATAATTCACTGTAACAATGACTCCACACCTAAGAATAATGTTTTGATGCACATGTGCATAGGTGTACTAATATATGTATACGTTTGTGCTAATAATGCTTGCTAGTTCATTTAAAAGTAGAAATAAATTCCATTAATTTAGATTCTCTAACTATGTTCTCTCCCTATTTTTGTTAAATTAAAAATAAATTGTTCATTTAAACATAATGTTTGGTTTAGGATTTAAACTCTAAACCAAATGCTTTATTTATCGCGATCCACTTATCGCTTGTGTGTGTATGTGCATATGTGTAAATCTCGCCTATTCTTTTATATTTAAGCATAGTTTAAGAATATTACTGTATACAAGTATATTCTAGGAATTTTCTATAATATAATTTATGTTGTCGTTTGTGAGTATCCAAGACCAGTTAATAGACTAATAATTTCAAGGCATGAATTATATTTAAAGGTTTAAATTGTAAGTTATAAATTTAATAGATTTTAAGTTTAATACTGTAATTTATAATTAATGATGAAAATCTCATTGCAAAATTTTAAATTTTAATTTAAAGTTAGTAATGTATTTTTAATATATTATTAATAATATAATATTATATTATTTTAAATTAAAATATTTTTAAAAGTGTACAGTATATAATGTGTGTTTATGTATATATACAAAATTAAATATAACATATTAGTAAATACAATATATATAATTTATAAAGTGAAAGATACAATCTCTATTCTATGTTTGAAATATGATCACATGATTGATATACATATATATTTGTTGATGCATGACAAATATGAAGCTTTGAAAGGGTTTTTCAACCAAAATATAGTATCTATGTATACATACCAATTCATGGGCTCTGCTGGTGAAATGTGTGCGTGTGTTATGTAGGTTTTGTCAATTGCTACATACTTTGCATGTGTATTAAATGCAATTGTATGTATGGTTATGTGTGTCTCACAACTCTATCATGTATATGATATATAGACACACACATGCACACATGATATACTCACCTATCACATGGATCACTAATTGGAAAACCCTAGGATCATGTGCTCTAGGTTACAATGGTCCAAACACAAAACTAAGCCATTGTAGGCAGAAGGAATGAAATGCAAAATGCAAAAGTAGGCTATAAGAGGGATCCCATATGACATAATATAGCATTAGGGCTAGTACAAGTTCCAATGGGTGGACACTATGGGTGGTTGATGGTGTCCACCATCAAATGACCAGTAAACAAGAACGATGTCATAGTTTTAACCTGGTAGGTTAACTACATGGGTAAAGATTGTGGGATATGTGAGCAAAAACTCAAGCATAACTGAGTCATCACGACTAGAGGTCCTTTCATAAACACTAATTGGAAAAAGAAAGGCTCGACATTTGATAGCAGAGCGGTTCCGGATTCGATTCTCATCAGGGATGAATTTTGAGTAAAGTGGTAGCAGAGCGGTTTTGAGTTCGATTCTCATAAGGGGATAAACTTTGAGTAAAGCTCACGCCATTAAGGTTGGCGTACTTGTCCTTATCTAACTCAACCTTTTGATCACATGTGTATAACCAAGCGGTTGTGACAAACAAGGGCGGTTCAAAAGGGAGGCCGAACATTTGACTCCCTCGATCACATGTGTATAGCCAAGCGATTGTGACAAACAAGGGCGGTTCAAAAGGGAGGCCGAACACTTGACTCCCTCGATCACATGTGTATAGCCAAACGGTTGTGACAAACAAGGGCGGTTCAAAAGGGAGGCTGAACACTTGACTCCCTCGATCACATGTGTATAGCCAAGCGGTTGTGACAAACAAGGGCAGTTCAAAAGGGAGGCCGAACACTTGACTCAGTGGCACTAACAACACGCTAAATCTTTCTCTCTTGGATACTATGGAGTCCTCGATAATCATTTGAGTGGCACTAACAACACGCTAAATCTCTCTCTCTTGGATACTATGGAGTCCTCGATGATCATTTGAGTGGCACTAATAACACGCTAAATCTCATACTATGGAGTCCTTGATGATCATTTGTGGCAACCACAAAGGGATATAGTGTGATCGAACACATGCCCATCTTTGCACAAGCAACCCCAGATAAATTATTCCTCCTATGGCAAGTTTAGAAGCTCCATTAAAAGATAAATTATTCCTCATGTGACAAGTTTATAAGCTCCATTAAATAGCCCCTAAACCTACACCTGAAGCAATTTAAGTTACCAACTGGCATATTATTAAAATGTGTCAATATTATGAGAGAAGTAGCTTTAGAAAACTAGGGCTACAGGTTCATAAACTCAAAGTCCAGATTAGAGGGTTCATAACCTCAAAGTCTAGACTAGAGGGTGTATTTGTAAGTATATACAAATTGCATGTGTGTGTTTGAGAAGGGTTTGTGTGTACAAAAACAATATTTACCTATGCTACATTTAGTCTACCAAATATTTTGTATTTCCCATATATAATCAGATGTTTTGCATAGGGAAATTTAAATATAACATGATCTGACTTCAAATCCAATTCTGTATGAAACATTATAACTCTCACTAAAATATATTAAAGCTTTTAATGGTAAAATATTAAACATGCATGACATGAGTATTAATGCATGCTATTAAGAATTACACACAAACACACACATATACATATATAGATATATACACATCACACACATTTATATATGATACACCTCAAAAAGCTCCCAAGTTGAGTTTTGAATGCTTTTTACAAATTTAGAATAATCTCTTTATAAGGTATAATTTTATATTCTTAAGTAATCTTTATATTTTACAATTTTGGTGGTTTATAAAAAAAATAAAATAGAAAAGCAACTGATAAAATACTAGGGCAAAAGTAAATATTGTAAAATAATGATATAATATAGTAACACAAGAATTCATCACATCATTTTAATATTTTAGTGTAATTTGCTTAAATTAGCAGTGAGATTTGAATAAGAAATCCCATTGTTAAAATTAAAAAAATTTAATTTATAAATTTGAAATTAATTTTAAATTAAATCATATAACATATAATTTTTTTTAAAAAAGATACATTCTCTTTCTAGCTTTAAGAAATTGTTAAGAGGGCTCATCAACCCATAATAAATGCTCTATAAATAATGTATGACCTATAAACCCAAAATCTATCACAAACTTTGATGCACATATAATCATCTATTAGCATGCGTGTGTACGTACTCTAGACCATAAACTGTAGTTTGTGAAAAGAAGAATCTAATGGACTTATACACCCTTAGTCCGGCCTCTAGTTTGTGAGAAGAAGATGGATATTCAACTTGGCAATCATATGTGAGTTTCATTTACATTCACTACAATAGAAACAGGGTTTTGCAGTAATCTATTGCAACATAGAAACACTTGGTTAATGTGTAAGAATTATTTTTTCTTGTAGGCAACCCAACCTTTGTATACATACACATATGTTTTCTAAGTTCTATATATATAATCATTATCCAAAATGAATTATATATGGACTTTATTTGTACATGCAAACATGCGTGGATGAAGTTTTGTCTAGACTCTAGTGTAGTTGCAAGTATACATAATGCATCATGTGCGTGTGAGGAGGGTTTGTGTGTTATAAACCACGTTACATTAACATTCACCTTGTGCTATATTTAGCTTACTAAATATGTTAGGCACCACTATGTACAACCTAGAGACCCTCACAAGACCACCCGACCTCCCCCAAGCTGTCTTTAGTCTCCACACGCTGCTCTCTCTCCCGAGGGGCTTCCAATAATAGTGTGTCCTTAATTCTCTCTTAGATCTAGGTATAGCTCCTTAGGAATATTCTAGCTTATACCTTTCTGGGGAATATTCTTTTATTCGTTATATGGGTCATAACAATCCTCCCCCCATTAGCAAGTCCTTATCCTCAAGGGCAGTATAACTTATTCAATTGGTCCTGTATCATTAGCCTCGTACATCCACAAAGAATCTACCTGGGACTCATTCCTTGTGAGTACTCTCTTTAACTAGCTAACGTGAAACACTGGGTGCACCTCACTCCTTTTGGCAGCCATAGTCGATATGCCACCTTACCGATACGCTCTAGAATCTCATAAGGACCTGAGTACCTGGGAGACAACTTATCATTGCGTCCCTTCCGTAAGGCCACAACTGTGTTTTGCCTTACATGTGTGACAAATACCACTCGGAGATATACATAATCCCCCACCTGGAACTCTCGAAAGCTTATGTGCTCATTAGTAAACTTGATAGCTCGGCTCTGAGTTGCTTGTAAGCTCTTCTTGCACAAACTCTGAATGTTTTCAAGTTCAACACTCAGATCTTTAGCTTCCTCATCCATGTTGCCTTGAGCCTTCTTACTTGCTAAACCGAGCTCAAAAGCTGTTTTGGGATGCCGTCCAAACATAGCATAGTATGGACTCATTCCAATGCCACTGTGCTGGCTATTATTAGAAGCAAACTCGAGTAATGGAATATACTTATCCCACTGGCCTTCCTTTGGTTAATAGTGCACCTTAGCATATCTTCTAGAACTTGGTTCACCCTCTCTGTTTGCCCATTTGTTTCAGGATGATCTCCACTACACAGCTTAAGCTTCACTTCTATGCACTTAGAAAAGCCTCTCCAAAAGCTAGAAGTGAACTTGGAGTCCCTATACTTACAATATCATCTGGAAATCCGTGGATAGGAAATACATGTTGTAAATACATCGTAGCCAGCTCGGATGCATTCACATTCTTCCCCAAGGGAACTAACTTGACAAACTTTGTCAACCTGTCCACAATGACCCACACCTGTTCATTCTGCCTCTGTGTCCTTGGCAAATGGGTGACAAAGTCCATAAAGATACTGCTCCATCGCCTGTTTGGAATAAGCAATGGTACTAATAGCCCACCTGGTTTCTCCCTGGGCACCTTCACTTACTGACACTTGTCACAAGTCCTGTAGTACTCTATGATATCAGCTTTCCTATTCCTCCAGTAGAACCTCCGGTTGATAAATGGTCCACACGAGGAAGGTACACATGGCCATTGTAGTACAAAACCCATCTTGAAATGAGAATGGTGGCTCTAGCTGTCCTTTGAGCTCCTGCACCTCGGCGTCTTGTGCTTGAGCATGTTGAACTACTTGGCTAAACTCACTGACCGTCCTTGTTAATGCATTACATAAGCGTGTTTGGAATTCTCCCACTACTGTGGCTCTCCTAACGCGTGACAAAGCATCTGCCACCACGTTAGCCTTTCCTGCGCGATGCTCAATAGGAAATTCGCCAAACTCCATGAGCTTAACCATCCAGCGAGCTTGCCGAGAGTTTAACTCTTTCTGTGTGAACAGATACACCAAAGGCTTGTGATCTGTAAACACCTTGAAACTTGCACCATAAAGATAGTGCCTCCAAACTCGTAATGCATTAACAATAGCCAGTAGTTCTTGCTCATACGTTGAGTACCGTTGCTTGCAGGATTCAAAGTACGACTCTCATAAGCAATAGGCCTTCCCTCTTGCATAAGTACAGCTCCAATGGCCACTCCACTTGCATCACACGATACCTCATAAGGCTTAGAGGGATCTGCAATACATAAAACTGGTGCACGTACCAAAGCTTGTTTCAAAGCTTGGAAACTGCTCTCCTCTGAAGCACTCCATGCAAAGGGAACGTCCTTCCTTAGCAACCTAGTTAACGGAGAAGCTTTCTTGGCATAATCCTTGACATCCCGGTAATAACCAGCCATGCCCAAGAAACTCCGTAACTCTTGTGCATTGCTAGGAACTGGCCATTGCTCCACCACTGCCACCTTCTGTGGATCAGTCTTCACTCCACTTGGCGTCACAATGTGACCCAAATACTCCACTTCGCACTGAGCAAATGCACATTTGCTCTTCTTTGCATAGAGCTTGTTCTCCTCAGCAATTGAAGAACTCTCCGCAAATGCTCCACATGCTCCTTCATATTCTTACTGTAAATAAGAATATCGTCGAGGAAGATCTCCACAAAGTCATGCAAGTAGTCACCAAACACCTCAGTCATCAACCGAGTGAATGTGGCTGGGGCATTTGTTAAGCCAAATGGCATAACAGTGAACTCAAAATGCCCGAAGCTAGTGTTGAAAGCAGTTTTGTAGATATCTGCCTCCTTCACAGCAATCTGATGATACCCGCTGCGCAAATCTATCTTGGTGAACACTCTGGCTCCACCGAGATGATCCATGATAGTATCCACACGTGGCATGGGCATCCTGTCCTTCACTGTTTGCTTGTTGAGAGCTCTGTAGTCTATGCACATCCTCATGGTGCCATCCTTCTTCCTGACAAGCAATACTGGTGCACCAAATGGAGACTTGCTCGGTTGTATGAAGCCATATTCCAATAGCTCCATCACTTGTCTCTTAACCTCTTGCTCCTCAGCATGGCTCAGTCGGAACGGCTTACGGTAAATGGCTTTCGTACCCTGTTCCAACACAATCTCATGCTCCACACCTCTTGCAGGTGGTAAGCCATGAGGTAGCTCGGGAGGGAAGACATCAGCAAATTCCTCAAGGACAACTTGCACAGCAGCTTCGCCCAAGGTGACATTAGAAGAATCTAACTCACGTATATACATCAAAAGACTTGATCTTCTTTATTACGGAGATATTTCTTCAAAGACATAGTAGAAAGATACTTGTTTGGAGACTCAAGCCTTGTTCCAAACCAAGTGTTTTCACTCCACTGTACTCAAGCTTCACTCGCTTGATGCTCCACTTGATCTCAGGATCCACACGCTCCAGCCAGCTCATCCCAAGGATGAGGTCCACACGCTAGCTCCGCAAGAGAAAAGTCTCCACCAGCTGAGTTTTGCCAACCGTCAGCTGTAACTCCTACACAAGCATTCCAGCTCTGTGTGATAGTAGCTGAGCCCTCAATCTCGTACTGAGGCGGACGTTCACCAAGTCGTCCCTCCACCACAATAGCACGTGTGTGTGGCTCCTCTCGTGCCATGCAGTTTACCTGTCGAGCAGAAATTTACCTCATGGCTTAGAACTATCTCTCTTATGTTCCTCTCCACGTTCCATCTCCTGAAGCTTCTTAGGTGTCTCCTTGTCCTTGTCACCATTGAAACCCTTGCCCTTGGGCTTGTTCCTCCTTGGACAATTGGCCTTCCAGTGTCCCACCTCTCCACACAGGTGGCAACATTCACTATCAAACACCTTGACAATCTTCTTAGGTCGATTGTCGGTGATAAGAACTAGAGGCTACCAGCTTAGACTTCGGCCTAGCACGATGGCTATTCCCTCTATACTCCTGGTGCTCACAAGGACTTGGAGAGGTGCTCCTACCACGCTTCTTGCCATGTCGCTCATTCTCCTTAAACACCTTATCCTCCTCATTTAGCAAGCGAGCATATTCGAACAACTCCTTCAAAGTTTTGGACTAAATCACCGAGTTAAGATGTCTATGCAAGTTAGCACTTCGCAGCCCATCTACAAAATAATCCTTTTGCTAGTTGACAAACACATCAGGTACACAGCAAAGTAATTAACTCAATTTCTCAATTTAATCGTCCAAGGTCATCTTCCCTTGCTTTAAATGTCGCAATTCACGCCTTGCATGAGACACGGAGCATACTCCTTAAATAGCTCAGAGAACTCCTCCCAAGTCGCAATCATCTCCTGGTGAGTTAACTGGCGTTGATTTCGAATGCGTGTCCACCACCTCGCAGCTTTATCCTTCAAGGCTACTGATACAGCTATCATAGCCTGCTCGGTAGTCACTCCCTGTGCAGTGAGCAAGTTCGCTGCTATCTCAAGCCAACTCATAGCCTCATCTGCAGATTCTTTACCGGTAAAAGGTGGAATGCGAAGACGATCTAGCACCCTGCTCTTATCACTCACGGTTCCTTGGCAAGTTGATCTTCAATAGTATCCAACCGCTCACGAATCACACCAGTCACGTACTCTTGAAATTGCTTGAAATCCTTCGCCATAGCGTATAGTTCGAGCACGATTTCCTGGTTCGTCCACTCCTCATTGGTGTTGTCCTCTCCTTCCCACCGGTCACTCATCTCGAACCTTGCTCCGATACCAAATTGTTAGGCACCACTACGTACAACCTAGAGACCCTTACAAGACCACCCAACCTACCCGAGCTGTCTCTAGTCTCCACACGCTGCTCTCTCTCCCGAAGGGCTTCCAATAATAGTGTGTCCTTAATTCTCTCTTAGATCTAAGTATAGCTCCTTAAGAATATTCTAGCTTATACTTTTTTGAGAAATATTCTTTGATTCGTTATATGGGTCATAACAAAATATTATGTATTCCCCGTTCAAACTCTATATTAAACCGAATATAATTAAATGTTATGCATAGTTAAATACCTAATGGTAAAGTATTAAACATCCAGTTCATAGTAATATTAATGCATACTGTTAAGAATTACACACAAACGCAAATACATATACAGATATACACATATATAGACATACACACACCACATACACACATCTATATATGATACACCTGAATAATGTATGAAATTATCACAAATTTCAGTGCACATATAATTATCTGTTAGTGAACGTGGTTGTATGCTACTTGTCTATGTGTGGGTCTAAAGAGAGATGTACCTGTGTGTATGTATGTGTTTAAGTACTGTGCATGTTTCTAATTTATATGTGTGTGTCTAATATATAAGTCATGTATTATGAAATCTATAGCCTCCATAATATATGGAAACTGAGGACATTATAAAGATATTGACACTTAATGGAGATAATCACATGCGTTAGAATATCTAAAGATAAAGGAAAGTGGAAAACAATTCAATAGTTTAAAACCTTAACCCTAAGTAAAGAAATTTCATGTTTTAAAAAGAAAAATGAATAAGGAAAATACTAGTTTATATATAATTTAGCACTCTAGATATGCTACATTGTGAAAATTAAAATATAATATACTATACATTAGGAAAATTATATAATATAAAAAGAAGTGCTAGAGTACTAATAAATCATACCATCATCACATGATCATATTTATTTGTATATATGTAAATATTTGATATACTAATATTTAAATGGCAATATACACTGCTGTTAACACATTTTGATTTCAAAAATAACATCTTATACATTGTGATAGTTAATTTTATATTTCTAAAGCTATTTATTTGCTTTGGTTAAATAATTTTTATATATAGTATATTATATGATTAAATATACCTTACAAACCAAATTTATTATTAATATATTGAAAGATTAATTGCAAGTGCAATAATTTATAAATTTTATATTATATACGAGGATATTAAATAATCTAATGAAATAAAATAGGAATTAAGAATTTTCAACTCACTATCTTTAAGAAAATCACAAACACCATTAAATATCTTTATTTTATTTTTAAAAATTAGCATTAATTACATTGTTGGAGGTTTTATTCTTTTTTACTTATAAAAGTTACATAATCCAGATAAATATTAAGTGGAAATATATTTATATATTTTCTTCAACATAGTTTGCTTTTAGAAACATACTTTAACACTTACATTTAATAAAAATTACACTTTAATAATAATTTGGACCATCTTAACCTATGTAAATTACCATGTGACTCTTAAACACATATATTCATAATTAATTTGACATTAATATATTATTTAATAACTTAGAAAAGAAAATATTATATATATATTATGTTATAAGTTAAACATTCTTATTCAAGTTAAATTTCTAGAATCTTAAATGGTAAAATTAATTTACATCTTTCTCTATATAAATACTTTCATTTAAAATTATTGCATATTCACATTTGATATTTATTAGATATACATTACATTTACATGTTATACATGAAAATATATATGTACCACATTGATTGAATAACTATCTCATACAAGTACAATATACATTACAAAGTATTAATTTTAAAGAGTACACACTATTTAAGTTTATATGCCAGTTTATGATCAGGTTAAACCGGTTTAAACCAGTTTATGATCAGGTTAAGCCGGTTTATGACAACATTAAGCAGGTTAAGCCGGTTAAGAAGGAGGTTAAACCGTTTACGATCGTATAGATACAGATGGTGAAGACAAGGTTAAGGAGTTTAAACAGGTTTATGTCTTAACATGAAGGATTCATTAACGTTAAACCTGGAGAAGCTGAACGACAATGTGTCATTGAGGACACATAAGCTCTTTGAGAAAGAAGACGAAGAACCAAGGAGATTAAGTTCTAAGCAGGCTGATAAGCAGAGGTTATAGCCGATTTAATGAAGAGAGATTAAGTTCTAAACACCTTGGATGTTCATAAGGTGCCTTAGATTGATGCTGCAAGTGTGAGAACGAAAAGGACATAAGGTTTGTATAAAATAAACAGTTTGTTAAACTTGTAAAATTCATTACAGTTTTGCTTTGTGTTAAATATATTATTTTTTATTGTGCGAGCGTGTACATGACATATACGTTGCATGCACATGTATATATCATAATAAACTTATCTTACATATAACCTTGAAATTAAACATTATAGAAAATTCCTAGAATATACTTGTATACAGTAATATTCTTAACCTATGCTTAAATATAATAGAATATGCTAGATTTATTTTAAATGAATAATTTATTTTCAATTTAACAAAAATAGGGAGAGAACACACTTAGAGAATCTAAATTAATGGAATTTATTTCTACTTCTAAATGAACTAGCAAGCATTAAAGTATACATATATTAGTACACCTATGCACATGTGCATCAAAACATTATTCTAGTTAATTATATTACCTATACTTGTGTGTTTAGAAATGCTTAAAATAATTATTAAGTACAAATTAAAATGTTAATTTTATGAATTCATTATAAGAAAAACTACACACACGAATTTACAAATAAATTTAAATATATATAAACTTGTATACATATTTGTTATATATTTTATTTCTCATAAGCAATACTTATATATAGCTTACTAGTTATACAATAATAATTACATATTATGAAACATGAAGCATAGCCAAACTTGTTTATTGCTTCTTTATATTTTCTTACAGAGAGTCCATTTCCTATATTAACTTACGGGCTGAAGTTTTCATTTGTTTAATATAAACAAGCTTAAATAAATACATTAAGACCATTTCATGGTTAGGAAACTTATAACACTTTAAATATTTAATAAAAACTATTTCTTAAGTTATTTTATAGCATGTTAATATATATAATATATAACCAAATGAACTACACCACACAAGGCACGTATTCTCAAATACATTAACTAATGTTTAATAACAACCTAAGTTTGCACAACCTATTAGTTTGTTTAATTGATACTAAATACAACACAAATTTATTAAACCGAGATTTACATGATTATACCAAAATTTACATGAAAAAACTTGCAGCAACACCTACAAAAGCTAGAGGCGACA
Source organism: Selaginella tamariscina (assembly GCA_003024785.1). NCBI lineage: Eukaryota > Viridiplantae > Streptophyta > Lycopodiopsida > Selaginellales > Selaginellaceae > Selaginella > Selaginella tamariscina. The sequence continues at coordinate 343,268 of PUQB01000065.1, forward strand.
CAATCGTAGACAAGGCACCAGAACTTTTAGGAGGATGTGCAACATGATCATTTGGAGTAGGATCACTTGGAACAGGAGGGTAACTTGGAGTAGCAGGATCACTTGGAACAGGAGGGTCACTTGGAGTAGCAGGATCACTTGGAACAGGAGGGTCACTTGGAGTAGCAGGATCACTTGGAACAGGAGGGTCACTTGGACTAGCAGGACCACTTGGAGCAAAAGGGTCAATTGGAGCAAAAGGGTCAATTGGAGCAAAAGGGTCAATTGGAGTAGCAAGATCACTTGGAGTAGGAGCATAAACTGGACCACTTGGAACAGGAGCATAAACTGGACCACCTGGAGCACGAGTAGGAGCAGAATCATCAGTTTTATATCCATAGATCTCTTGCACTCTTCTTATGTCATTGTTTGTTAACATGCGCTTGCATCCTTTGTGTTCTTGCCAATACATAACATCCTCCAGATTGTCATGAGTGGCTGACAACCCGAGCATCTTGCCAATCATGTGCAGGGCTACGCTCTCTACGTCATAGCCCTTGGCAGTGCAGTTGTTCATCAACGGCTTGCAATCGTTGAACCCTATGTGACCGATTCTCTTCTCTCCATCCACTGACTTCCATTTCCATGCAACTGGGTCTGCACCAGAGAAACACACGTAAATTCAATCACGAAACGTCTATATAAGTACTGACCTGCACAATTCATGGTGCGGGTGATGTATAAAGATGTTGAGTAGTTCACTATGCATCGGATATTCGTAAAACCTTATCGGAATGAACTGGGACCACGTCTTGAACGCGTTGCGTACTGCATCTCGGAATTTTTCACGTGAGATAGTCCCCGAGGGTGGGGATGGATCATAAAAAGAGTATGAAATATCTTTGGACTTGTCAAAGAGAGAGAATTTCCAAGGAGTGGCGTGCAAATTATGGTGAGGTGGTGCAACAGGATGTGCAACACGACCAGAGTTGAGTCGTGCATAGCCACATGTTGCAATACAGAGGAGAACTAATAGGATGAACGTCTTCATAATTAACAACCTTTGAGACAACCTTTGTAAGGATTGCTATAGTACGATGCTTTAATAGCACGATGTGAAATAAGGACTTAAAAAAGGTAACCTTTTTTATATAAGTTTCCTTTTATAAAGGTACATAAATTATTTAATAATAATTTATTAATTAATGCATTATCTTTAACTTAATAAAATTAAACTTTTAATCTAATTATTATCTTTAACTTGATTAATTAATCCACACACAATTAAATCTCCTTTTAATTCCATATGATTACACACACGCATGTATTTGGGTGGTCCTCGTGTTGTTTTCATGTTTACCGCATTCTCTCGTTTGTGTGGGAGAGATGAATATATGCATGCACACAAACTGGTACACACCAATACACACACACTGTTTTGTATGTATGTATGTATATGTATGTATATGTATATATATGTCAAACTAGAAAGGAATAATAGTATATACTACAAATGTACAACTATACATCATAATTACATGAAAAATATATAAATACATATTTGGACATATTATTTCTTGCACTTGGAAGCAAGGCTCTGTACTTGTACTACGACAATCTCTCACAAGGCAAGTTGATTGGCTACCAACAAAATGCCGTGGAAAAGAGTGTTTGGTGAACAACATCTTTAAATTTATGAAATATTCTCTGTTACACAACTGATACATGTGTATGTGTGTGTGTGTTTGTTGCATTCTTTAAGTTTGTGTGCATACATATATTCGATCTCTCTATATATATGTGCATGCGCGCGCGCACACACACACATGTATATTATGTTTTGTGTATGTGTGTGTGTATATATACATATACATATGTATATGTATGTATATATGTGTGTGTGTAGGAATTAGCGATTGTCCTAAAAAAGTTTGGAAGAAAGAGAAGTGGAAAATTAATGATTTAATTTTTGTTATTTAGTTTAGTTAATGAAAGTTTAAAGTTTTTATTAAGTAAAAGTAAGTAAAAATAATTATCATAACAATGTGTAAATACAATGCAATAAACAAACCTAAAAAGAAATGAAATAAACTAAAAAAAAAAATAAAAGGGAAAACAATACAATATTTAAGGTATAATTAAAAGTTAAGAAAACAAATTTGTGTTCAACTCCTAGTATGTTAATTATTTTTTAGAGATGTTTCTATGTTAATACAACAAAAACTAAGGATTTACATATTAATTATTTTTTAGAGATGTTTTTTATCCATCTTCAGTGAATAACATTAATGATTAAGCTCATTCATGAGTAAACCTATAAAATTAAGAGTCTAATTTATGAATAAATTCGATTTCACGATCATTAAATAGTTAAGCCAGACATATATCTACAATAGGAACGTTTAATATAAGGAATTTGTCAATGCAAGAGTACAAGAATACACATGCACATTATTTGTGTGAATCGAATGCAACGTGCTTGAGTGCAAGGGGTGGCGAAAATAGTGACGTGTTATGTGTTGCTAAAAGAGATGAAGAAGAAGGTAGATATGGGAATTAAAAAAATATATATCTGCTAGAATTAAATTACCAAAAGAGACATGGTAAGAGTTGTATATGGCAATTCTCATGAAGATGCACAAAGCATACCCAAAAAACATGTGAGAATTGATTAAGCTAATAGTAATATATAATGAAAACATGTGAGAATAGATTAAGATTACATAAAGAAACTTAGGTGCAAGTTGAATGAGATGTTGTGGATTGGCAATAAACCCTAGCCAAAACCCTATCCATAACCACACAAGTATAATTAGTTTAATTAAAGCCATTTAATATTTTCATTATTTAATTGATTTAACTTAAGTGATAAATTATAAAATATTTAATTTTGCGATTATGAGTTCAAATTCCTCAATTAATAATGTATTTTGTTCATGAATTATATTGATTATGTATAATATATGTTCTTATAATGCATCTCCTATCGTTTTACATATAAGAACATATACATGTTTTAATATTTAATAAATATGTTTCTACCATGCATCTCCCATCTCTTATCTCTCTTTCATGCACACCCATATTTTAAACATTATGTAATTCAAAAATAAAATATATTATATTTTGATAAACTAAAATATTCTTAAAGTAGAAAACTCTACTTAGTTTAGTTATAAAAGTTTAATTTATTGTCAAATTATATAATCTAAATGAAAAATAAATAAAATGTCTTATTACTATATTTTAATGAATTATAATATTATTTTTTACACCCCCAAACCAACTCTTGTTCATGAATCCCTTAATATTTTAGTAAAAAAAAATTATACCTTAGTATTTACAAAATTAAACATAATTTTTACCTTGTTTATTTTGCATTTTCCAACGATTGTTATCCTTAAGTATACATGTATATCATGCATATAATTATGTATCATTATTTATGTATCTATCTACATTCATGTATCATGGTATATTTAAGAGCGTGTAGCGTGTACGTGTACATGCTTATAATATAATGACACATTCATATATTTATTTATATGTGCATATATATATGTTGGAAATAAGCATTCTTGAATAAATTAATTCTTTAATACAACTTTTCAATCCCTAAGGTAAAGTGATTTAGAATATTAAAAATATTAACGTAATAAACTCATAACTTAAAATTATATATATGTTAACCATTTAATTTTTTGTTTAATTTAAATTAGTTAAGTTAAATTTTAAGGAAGAGTATCTTAAGCAACAAAAAATATCTAAATATCTATATCTATATAGGTATGTGTGTGTGTGTCTATATATATATATATATATACATATATTTTTTTGAGTATATGTGTATGAATATATAACTTTTTTTAAACATGTGAATGGAAATATAAGGACCTATGAATCTTAGGACTTAATGAAGAACTAAATTAAATATTATATATATGTATCAAGTGAACACAAAATATAGAACATGTTGTGTATATTAAAATATGTGTATCTCTCTCTCTCTCTCTCTCTCTCTCTCTCTCTCTCTCTATATATATATATATATATATATATAAATAAATATTAAATAGTAAGGATAGAGTATATTAACCAAGAAGGAACTAAATTAATTAAGTTATTATTCAATTTTACAATGAATCGTGTTTTTTAACATGTTAGATACCCTAGGGCTTTATCATTCTAATTTATATAAATAGATAGATAAATAAAGAGGTATGTACATATACAAATAAATGTTCATTTTGATATTAAAATATATAAATTACAATTATGAAACAAAAAAAATACATTCCGTGTGTGTGAGTTTGTTTATCCTTAACATACAAGTAATATAAATACTAAGTGTCAATATGTCTAATGTTGGATGGTGTGGGTGTATGTATATATATATTAAATTATATATTATATTGTATACATGCACTAATACATGCATATAATATGGTATATATATAGATATATGGGCAGATGCATATCCTTCAAAATGGCCTCTAGATAGAGATTAGTCACCATGCCGTAATATGTATATAATACAAATATGTATGTTGAGTTATATATAGGTGTGTTCTACACACACTACACATATATGTGTATATACCTAGATTTTCAACTTGTTTGACATCATTGTTCATATGCATTAGAGGAAACCTACTATTTTTATATTATATTTAATAAGTTAGTTAAAATAACTTCTTAACATTAATTTATGAAAATGATATATGATGTATATACATGATACCTATATACATATACACACACATACATAAATTTGAATGATATAGTGATTATTCTTAAAAGGGACTTGAATTTTATATCTTAAAACATTTTTGTATACACTTATTTTTGTCTCAAACTCTCACAAATATAACTCTAATGGATTATAAGTTCCATATTTCTTTTGTATCATCCTTAATTTTAAGAAAGCTTTTATTTTAAAGAAGTTTTTATTTAACATTATATATTCATGTACCTTTTATGAAAAATCTTATATATAATACGTTTATTTAGTGTGTCTGTTTGTAGGTTTGTTTATTTGTCAACAACACCTCATGAATGGTCATCTTAAATCTTATCAATGGTCATCTTCAATCCTATTTAACAACCATCTTTACATGTCACTATTAAGGTTATTAAATGATGCATGTGTTCAATGCTTCATTAAATAACTATCTTAAATCTTAAATCCATGAGGCACTATCGTGGTCTTGAATTTATATGGCATGGGTACTTACATCTAATGGACATCATAAATGGGTCAAAACATAAAAGGATGAACCAAAAAATACTACTTTTTTTAAACACTTTTTAGTACTTTCAACATAGTTAACTTGCACTGTTAAAGTATATGTGGCAAAATATGATTTGACCGCTCTATACCATTTGAAGGAAGACAAGGTACACGTGGTTAGTTGTCATTGGACCATTGGCCAGCTTATCCATAACTAATGGTTCACTAGTTTTTTAAATTAATTTTTAATGTCCTCTAAAGTGGTCCACCCTTTCATGCTTTGACCCAAATCTTAAACCTATGTGGCACTATTAGAGTTTGAATTAAACATGGGTCATGCATGATGTGGGTGCCTAGAGATAACTTCACTAGATTAAAGGTAATAATTAAGTTAAGTATAAACTTACTATGTTAAGGATAATAACTAGGTTAAAAATTCATCTTAATGATAAATTTAAAAGGTTAAGAATAATAACTGGGATAAACTCACTAGCATTAAGGTTTTTTCACACCTAATTTACTTCAACAGAGGGTTGTGCCTCAACGACACAAGTTAAAGTTTACACTAATAAAAGAATAACAAGCTCTTGTTGGGAATCCATGAACTCTCCTACATATACCCTACCTTATTTATGTGACGAAACCCGGGTTGGCACGAAATGCTAACCCCTTAGTTAAATGAGATGAGTTTTAACTTAACCTAACTCCTACCCCTAAACCCTACTCAAGGGAGTGGGGAGACAACCCTAGGGCTAGGTCAACCCCATGGAATCTGGTAAAGTAACCCTTATTAAGAACCCAACCCTTAAGAACTTAAGCCCCTAGCTAACCAAGTCCATGAACGAGGCTCACTTTGTGAATCAGGATACGTGGACCAGCCGAGTGGTTAAGGCGGCCGAGCAAGGCCTCAACCACTAGTTCTGCGGAACAAGAACTCAGGTTATGCCTTTAAGCTTGTGAGCATGTTTTCAGATTAAAAAATTTGACTAACTCTTTGGAAGTGATGTACCCGGTCACAAAGGCGAGATCCTGCCAACGATAAGGATAATCTACCCTAAAGGTGGGACGTACCCCTGTCATGTGGAAGTTAGGGCGGCACAATAGAGAGTTGTGCCTTAATGATACAAGCTTAGCTTGCACTAGTAGGAGGTTAACAAGCTCTTTTTTGAACCTAGGAAGCCTCACTACATATACTCTACCTTATTTATGTGACGGAGCTCCCCCCATTTTCCTAAGTGAGTAAGTGGGTTGGCACGGAAATGCCAGCCCTTAATGAAATGAGATGCCTCCTAAACCTAATTGGTATTAGGGCATGGTCAGGTCAACCCTAGTGTCCCTGACCCTTTTTGACAAGTTATACCAAAAACCTAATGTCAAACCAGAGGAGAGTTTTTTAAATGGAAGTGCTAGCTTCGTCTGCAAATACCTAATGACACCCAGCCAAACCATCACTAAATATCCAAGTGCACTATGCAGGCCTATTTCTTTTACATCTAGGGTTAGTCACACAACTCGGTAGGTAACAGCAGTCAAACTTCAAAGTAAAGGGTTGATCATAATAAAAACTATGACATCAACCGTAGGGGTCTTCCTAACCCTATTTAACATACCAAACCCAGAAAACCTAAATGAGACATCAAAATCAGAGGCGAGTTTTTTAGATGGAAGTGCTAGCTTTGGAATTTCTTGTAAATACTTAATGATACTCAACTAAATCATCACTAAATACCTAAATGCACTAAACAGGTTTGTTTCTTTTACACCTAGTGCTTATCACATAATTCAGTAGGTAACAACAATCAACTTTTAAAATAAAGGGTCGAGTCATTGGAAAAATTATAACATGTGGCACTATTGGGGTCATTGGATTAGGAATGGGTTATGCATGATGTGGGTGCCTAGAAATAAACTCACTAGATTAAAGGTAACAATTGGGTTAAGTATAAACTTACAAGATTAAGAATAATAACTAAGTTAAGAATAACAACTTGGATAAACTCATCAGCGTTAAGATAATTTACTCTTAAGGATGCTTATTTCCAACATATATATGCACATACAAATAAATATATGAATGTATCATTATATTATAAGCATGTACATATACATGCTACACGACTCTTAAATGTATCATGATACATGAATGTAGATAGATACATAAATAATGATGTGATTATGAACATATACATAACTGCATGTGCGATATACATTTATATTTAAAGATACAACCATTGGAAAATGCTATGCTTAATTTTTGTAAATATTAAAGTATAATTCTTTTATTAAAATATATTATTCATGAATAAAATATATTATTAATTGAGGAATTTGAACTTACAATCACAAGATTAAATATCTTATGACTTACCAACTAATGAGATGGAACCTTACATTAAGTTAAATCAATTAAATAATGAAAATATAAACAATTTTAACTAAATTAATTATACTTGTGTGTCATCTAAGCCGTTCATATGCAATGGACAGGGGTTTGGTTAGGGTTTATGAGTAATTCCCTTTCTTAGAGAATTTCATCTGACTTAGATATGGTCTTTGGGTAAGCTTAATTTATTCCTACATGTCTTCGTTATATATTACTACTAGCTTAATCTATTCTCACATGAGAATTACCATGTATAATTTCTTATTAGGTCCTTTTTAATAGGTTTAATTTGATCCTAGCAGGTATTTTTCTCATTAATTCCAAGATTTATCTTCTTCTTCAACTCATCCAGCAACACACAATAAGTCATTGCTCCTACCCCCCCCCCCACACAACAAAGCAATTGAATCCGTGAAGCACCATGTGTTCACACAATGAATGTGTATGTATATGTGTAATATAGTATTGTATTTATATTCGTACTCTTCCATTGACAAATTCCTTATTACTAGATATTCATACTGTAGATATATGTCTGACTTAACTATTTAATGATCTTGAACCCGAGTTTATCCATAAATTAGACACTTCATTTCATAGGTTTACTTCATGGGCTTAATGATTAACATTGTTCACCAAAAAATGTAAATCACTAGTTCTTAAGGTAAAAAACATCTCTAAAAAATAATTAAGATGTAAATCTCTAGTTTTTATTGTTTTTAAGGTAGAAACGTATCTAAAAAGTAATTAACACTCTAGAAGTCGAACACAAGTTTGTTTTCTTAGCTTCTTAATTATACTTTAATAATATTGTATTGTTTTCCCTTTTATTTTGATACAGTTTATTTCATTTGTTTCTAGGTTTGTTTATTGCATTGTATTTACACATTGTTATAATAATTATTTTTACTTAATAAAAACTTTAAAATTTCATTAACTAAACTAAACAACAAAAACTAAATCATTAATTTTCCACTTTTCTTTCTTTTTCCAAACGTTTTTAGGCAATCACTAATCCCTACACACACACGTATGTATATATATATACATACATGTACACACACACAAAATTATAATATATATATATGTGTGTGTGTGTGTGTTGTGTGTGTGTGTGTGTGCATATATATAGAGAGATGAATATAAGCATGCACACAAACTTAAAGAATGCAGCAAAACAACATGGGCACCCACACATGTAATACATAGCATTAAGAATAATATTATAAATTAACTTTGGAATATTCATATAAAGAAACAATTAAGTTTGGCTATGCTTCATGTTTCATAAAATATAATATGTAATTATTATTGTATAACTAGTAAGCTATATATAAGTATTGCTTATGAGAAATAAAATATATAACAAATATGTATACAATTTATATATATTTAAATTTAGTTTTTCTTATAATGAATTCATAAAATTAACATTCTAATTTATACTTAATAATTATTTTACGCATTTCTAAACATACAAAGTATAGGTAATATAATTCACTATAAGAATGACTTCACACCTAAGAATAATGTTTTATGCACATGTGCATAGGTGTACTAATATTCTCTATGTTCTCTTCCTATTTTGTTAAATTGAAAATAAATTATTCATTTTAAAATAATCTAGAAGATTCTCTTATATTCATATTTTAAGAATATTACTGTATATAAGTATATTAAAAGAATTTACACATATTGTCCCTGTGTAAACCATAGTTACGAACACGGCCGGGATCCTAGCCGTGGTCATCATGTTTCACGAACACAGCCATGGGTCGTGTTCCTACGGCTGTGTTCGTGAACAGTGTGTCATGTTACGAACACGGGCCGTGATCCCGGCGACACGGCCGAGATCACGGCCCGTGTTCGTAATATAAACACTATTAGAATATTCTTAGTTGAATAACTTTAGGGCATACGGCATCACCACAGGAACGGCAGCAGCAATCCAAGGCACAAAAAAGCATGGCGCAGCAATCCAACACTATGAAAGCATCCTTCTCCGCGACAGTGGTAATTTTGTATATATAATAATGTACATTTGCATATATATGTATGAGAATACTTATAAACACACACACACACATATATATTTATATAAAATTTAAACTATAACATGTAAAAACGTGGAGTTTTAGATTAATATGTACAACATATCCAAATATTATATTCTATATAAGCTAGACATGTATATGATGTATTTTATTTTATTTTATTTCTTTTTTGAAGAATGCAGCATATTTATAAAAGAGGTTTTGACAACCAGCTTATATATGATAAAAAACCACATTTTTAAGTTAATGTATACATAATTTGGCATGTATATGTTTTCTTTAAATACATATTTTTTTGAGTTTTTATATTTTATTAATTAATTAAGGTTTATTTTATTATAATTAATATAAAAGTAATTGTGTGCGAGCTAGAATAATTCATTAATATTCACTAGAATATTCGTGAGCCATCGTGAGCCGTGATCGTCTTCCATGATTGGGTTCTTAAAATCTGAGGTTCGTGTTCGTGTTCCGTGTTCGTGTTCGTAACTATGGTGTAGACCAAGGTTATATGTAAGATAAGTTTATTATGGGTATAGGAACGTATATGTCCTGTACTCGCACGCACTATAAAAAATAATATAATTAACACAAAGCAAAACTGTAATCAAGTTCAACAAACTGTTTATTTTAATCAAACCTTATGTTCTTTTCGTTCTCACACTTGCAGCAGCAACCATAAGGCACCTTATGAACATCCAGGAACCTTGGGAGGTGATCGTGTTGGAGGTTCTCATATTTTCCCTTAGATCCCGTTTCAAGTTTATCGTTGTGTTTAGAACTTAATCTCTCTTCATTAAACCGGCTAAACTTTGAGCTTAACCTCTGCTTATCCTGCTTAGAACTTAATCTCCTTGTTTCTTCATCTTCTTTCTCAAAGAGCTTCTCTGTCCTCAATAACACATTGTCATTCAGCTTCTCCAGGTTTAACGTTAATGAATCCTGCCTGTTAAGATCAGGTTTATCATAAACCTGTTTAAACTCCTTGACCTTGTCTTCTGTATCATCGTAAACGGGTTTAACCTCCTTCTTAACCGACTTAACCCGCTTAACCTCTTAATCGGCTGAACCCGCTTAACCTCGTCATAAACCGGCTTAGTCTAGTCGTAAACCGGCTTAACCTGATCGTAAACTGGTTTCCGCTTATCTTAAAGCTTGAGCATGTTTAGTGTCACTAATCTCATCATAAACTGGATTAACCTCTTCGTTAAACCTTTTCTTAATCACATTCCTGTTTAGCTTGTGTTCTCGGCTTGGCATGGGACTTACCTCAAACTCTGAATCGGTATCGTTTGCATGAGCTTCCATATACAAACTAACTCGGTCTTTCAAGTTAACAGCCCCATGAACTCTCTTAGACTCCCTCACATCTATTAAATCGCTTAAGCTCCTTAAGCTTAGAATGAAGATAAGCATCTGTGACGTCGTCAGAAGGAATATCAGTCGAGTTTCTTGGTGATATCTTGTTCATGGAGCGCTTAGCCAACGACTGCCCGCCTGGTCTGCTGACTCAGCTGCCGCCTCAGCAGCAGATGCCACGTCGATATACGAATGTGAGTGTCTTGACCGCATATTCTTGTTTTGGAACTCAGCATACGGATCTGGCCTTGGAGTCATCTGAATTGTATTATATAGACGTATACTATACTATACTCTCTCTCTCTCTCTATATATATGTGTGTGTGTGTGTGTGTGCGTGGCATGTATATGTGGCATTTTCTGCAATGGAGAGTGTTGTTGTATGTACGGATTGACAATCCCACGTGTGTATGCAGGGCGTGTGGTTGTTGTTCTGTGATACAAAGGGTATAGACTGCTGCTTTGCAGCTTTGGTAGATTCCTGGGAATCGTTCCGAGCCTCTTTCGGACGTTGCAGACGTGTATATAAGTATACACACATACATTCGATGTGTGTATGTAGACACGTACCTGATTATTTACTTTGGGTGTGGGCTCTTCATCTTTGGACTCATCGACATAACCTGAACTCGGTGACTTCGAAGAGGCGTTCTTAGACTATTTAGCTTTCGTATTCACCGGTTGTATGGAACTCGGACTCATGCATGCGGTACTCGGATTGGGCAGAGACAGGTACGGGGTTTGTTTCCATCAGGGTTGCGGGACTCTGACGGGGTACGGAACTCGGCCTCTGGCGATGTCACGGAGCATTTAGTGAAAAGTAAGCAGAAGTCAATTAAAGAAGAAACAAAAGCTATATTTCATTCTGTTTTCTACTAGTTTTTAGTATATGATATATATGTAACATAGATACATATATACTTACTGTTTCATATTCAACTACCAAATCTGTTAAACTCCTTTCATCATTTATCCTTAATTTCACACTAGGTGGCTGTATTGATAACTTCTCTGTAATCTGAAATAATTAACATATTTAAATCAATTAAGTATTGCTAGCCTCTACTTATTATATTAAGTTAGTTTCTTAAATAGCTTGCTTAAGTTTAGTCTCTACTTGTTATAAGTTAACGTTCCAGTTTAGTCTCTCTAATCATTATCACACACGCACGCACACACAAGTTGACTGACTCCACAACCAGCGCGTAGCTCGGCAATGGTTGCAGTAACTTTGAGCTAAATATGGAACGGAGTTCTAGGTCCCCATATATAATTTCTCTCTCTATGTGTGTGTGTGTGACTTACTTTCGACCACGAAGACCTTCGATACGAGCTGATCAAAACTCACAGTAACCCTAAATTATATAGTAAGCATCTACCATGTTTTGATTTGATTGTGCAAGTTCAGCCTGTAGATATAATATATATTGATATGAACTTTAAATATATTCTTTTGGGATGATCTTCTATAAAGTTGTCTTTCTAATAATTACATATATAAAAAAGTGAATTAAAAACGACAGTAATACGACCTCACAGTGTAAGAGAAACACACTCGCAACTGCAGGTAAATTGAATTCATTTTATTAATTTTGAGAAATAAAAATTAATATTAAACATTAAAATTATTTATAAAATAATAAAGAATCTAAGAAATATAGTATAAATAATAAATTATTGACCATTTTAACAAGTTTTATTAGTCATATAAGTAATTACATTATTAAAACCAAAAGAGTAAAACTTGATATATATAATATCCTTGAAAAACTAATTGATTTTGCTCTTGGACAATGAACAAAACTAATATATTATAATATAATAAATGAAGTGAATTTGAATACAGTATATAATAATTTATAAAAAAAAAAATATAGCATTTGTAGATGCAATTGTTGCATGAATTTTAATTTATTTTTTATCCATGAGTTTAACATTTTATCAATGAGTTTTTATTCTAAGTTTAAAAACACATATATAGTTGGTGAATTTTTACATTATTGTTTATGTATCTAAATAGAATAGTTTAAGCATTTTTTTAAATTTTTTAAAATTTTTTAAAATTTTTTAAAATTTTTAAAAAGGAGACTTTGTATTTATTTTAAATTTTTTTAAAAAAACTTGATTTCTATGCTTTTTTAAAAAAAAAACTTTACAATTAGTCTTACTACACTCACTAAACTTGACTTATTTGTGTGTTTCAACTTATTTAATAAAGATCTTTTATAAAAATTATAATGTTTTTAACTTAAATTTAAGTTCTGGTATTCCTCTATATTTGAAGACACATATAGGTAATGAATCATAATTTTATAAAATTATTAATCTCACATTACTATTGTTTAAAAAATATAATTTTTATTATAAGTAAGATAATAAATATTTAAGGTCTTTAATATTTTATGTTTCAAACAAATCTTAATATTTATCTTAAACTTTAGAAGAAAGCATAAACTCAAACATCATATTAAATAGTATATGTATATCAAAAAATGATAATTTAAACTTTTACAAACATAAACATTCAAAATTATTAGTAATCTATGTATTAAAAAATTTATATTATTTTAATTAATCAGAATGAACAAGAAAATTTATCACTTTAAAAAATTATCAAAAATATATAAATAAAGGCTTACAATTTAAATAACTAGTAACTTTCAAAATTAATTATATATTATAAAAGTTAATACACATACAGACAGTGATACACATGCAGATGGTACATAGTAGTATAATGTATGTGTATATCAAAATTAATTATGTATTATAAAAGTTAATACACATACAGACGGTGATACACATACAGATGGTACAGGGTAGTATAATGTATGTGTATATTCGAGCACAAGTTTTTATTTATAGAGTTAAAATTACTTTAAAATTAAATTCATTATTATGTTAGTTACAAATATAATGCATTTTATGTATTTTATGTTTATTTTTGTAATTTTGTTTTTCATTGTTAATTTAACCATATCATCTTTTTTTAAAGACCTTTGTTTATTGTAAACTATATAAAATTACTTAAATAATATTGTGAGTCTTCATTAATTTTAAAATATTAATAATGCTTAATAGTTATATTATATAAATTTTAGAAATATACACTAGTAAAAATCTAAATAAAAAACCATTAAAACGTTTTGATGTAATTACAATAACTTTAATAAATATTATAGCTACAATCTATAATAAACTGGCTTTATCATTTATAAATGTTATAATGAATATTATACTTAACAAAGATAAGCATTTCATTTTGATAAAAGAATAATATATGCATTATAAGTGTAAAGAGTTCATTGCGCATCGCTGTTGATACATTTTGGTTCTGATACTAATATTTTATACACAGCCAGAGTTAATTTTTATATTTGTAAAGCTATTTATTTGCTTTGGTTAAATAGTTTTTTATATATAGTATATTATATGATTAAATATATATGAACTTCACCTTATATATCAAATTTATTATTAATATATTGTAAAAGATTAATTGCAAGTACAATAATTTATACATTTTATATTATATATTAGAATATTATATAATCTGATGAAAAAAATCTGGACCTAGAATTTTCAATTCACTGTCTCTAAGAAAATCACAAATACCACTAAATATCTTTATTATTTTCTAAAGTAGCATTAGTTACACTGTTGGAAATTTATTTTTTAAAATTTATAAAAGTTATATAATTTAAATATAAATTAAATGTGTAAGATGCCTTGTACTGCATGTGCACATATTATTAGCATAATGAATTTTAAAAGCTGTCGGATTGAATTCAATTTGGACCACTGGCTCTTGTATAAATTAAGGTTTCTGAACTAATGGATATACACATTGTTATATTCCAAGCTTTCACATTGGTGGAGGTGATGGGCACCTCTAATTGTCCTTATAGAGTGCTTGGATTTGTGTCTTTTTATTAATTTTTTTATCTTCTTAGATTTAGTTTTTTCATTATCTAGATCTATGTAGATTTTGTCTTTTCTTCGTTCATGGATTCATAATAAGCAAATCCTTTGTCTGTGGAGCAGTTACTCATGCAGTTGTTGGATGCCATGCGTATGCAATTGAACAATCACTCTCAGCTGATGGCAGCATTTACAGCCTAGGGTACTCCTCCTACTCATGTTGCAAACCCCCGCATCCGGCCAAATTTCTTTTGCGGAAATCCTGAAGATGATGTGTACCATTGGTTTGACCATTTTATTGTGGTTGCCACATATCATTCGTGGGACGGTACTCAGTGTTTGCATGTGTTTCTCTTCCAGAGATCTTCAAACATACATTTAGGCATGCAGATGTTGTGACGATGCTTTTCAGCAGTTGCATCGTATTTGTCAGGAGCCATCTGAGTCGGTGATGCAGTTTGGTGTTCACTTTCGAAACCTTTGCACATGCAAAACCTAACATGTCGGAACGCATCAAGTTAGGTATGTTGTGGCCAGCACTTCGTCAAAACCTTGTGGGGCTTGTGCATGCACTAGCTCCAGTGACTTTGACGATGCTTTGAGACTGGCACAACGATATGAGTCGTCACCTCTCTCACTTGCACCTTCACGTGTTCTCATTCCACTTCATGTTGGGGATGGACCTACTCCGATGAAGGTTGAGGTTGTTGCCGCTCGTGTACCAGCACAAGGTGGGCTCGTGGACGAGGATGTGGACGTGTAGTTCATTGTTGGGCGTGTGATGAGGTTGGACACACGTATGGCGCTGTCAACAGTTTCCTGATTGGTGTCCCCCATTTCCAGGTGGAGGCCATGGCGTCAACAACGTCCGGTTGGTGCTGCTGCAGTGGAAGGTTGTGATGGTAGATCTTTTGGGAAACGATGAATTGCACGAGTAGAGGAGGGTCCTCGTGCAAATAAATTAGTGACCCTTCCATCTTTCTTTTGGGAGTATCATCAAGGGGTTCACTCGGCATCAAATCATTCAATCTTTACTTTTCAAGCTCGATTTAATACACGCCACGTCCTATTTTCTTTTCAATGTTGATGGATACAGGTTCGAGTTTTCTTTATTTCTCAATTGTTACACGTTGCAGCTTCATTTGTGTCGTGCGGTAGAACTAGTCTTCATTCTGTACGGCAACGAACACACTCATGCTTGTTCGTGGGATGAAGTGACATTGTTGTTCTTGTGGATGATCGTGAGCTGAGCTTCAATCTTTGCGGGTGGTGCCGAGTCAAGCTTTTCACCTTATCTTGGTATGATTGGTTGACTGCAATCATGCCAAGTGTGACTTTGAAAAGTCTCCCCCTGTTTGACTCTCCCTCGTCTTTCTTCCATTCCTCTTACTTTATTCCACTTCGTCCATCTACTTCCACCTCTGCTTCCATCACTTTTGTCTCACCCCTATTTCCAACCATTTTCTCCTTCATGCTCTTCCTTTCCTTTTCTGGATCCATCAGATGATCATCGTGCTGTATTGTTGATCAACTCAAGGAGTATGCTGATCTTTTCAACTTCGACTTGTCATCTGGGGCCAAGATTGCGACACCACCCTATTCCAACTGGAGATGCTAGGCCAATCAAGGTACCTGTTCGGCGTCGGTCACCAAAGGAGCTCAAGATCTTACGAGCGAATGTCAAAGAGATGTTGGAGAAGGGTGTTATCCGGAAATCTCGAAGTCCTTGGGCGTGCGAACCTCACCTTGTGACGAAGCCTGATGGGAGCGTTCGATTCTGCATTGACTATCGCCCATTAAATGAGGTAACCGTCTCAGATGTGTACCCACTTCCTCATACTGCAGACCTTTTGGATCGATTGGGGCGGAGCCGTTGGTTCACCAAGTTAGATCTCGCATCTGGATATTGGCAAGTTCCGATGGCTGACATGGACATTCCCAAGACTGCTTTTACACCATTTGGCCTGTACGAGTTCTTGGTGATGCCTTTCGGTTTGAGCAATGCTCCAGCAACTTTCCAGCGTATGATGGATGAGGTTCTTTGCGACATGCCGGAGGTGACTGCCGATTTCATCGATGATGTTTTGATCCATTCGGATGGAACGTGGGAGGAGCATGTCGGTGATGTACGTAAGGTTTTGGATCGGCTGGGAAGTTGGTTTGAAGTTGAAGCCATCTAAGTGTGTGTTTGGATCAAAGGACACCACTTATCTGGGTTATCGCATTTCACGTGAAGGTTTGCAAGTCGATCCTGACAAACTAGTTGCAGTTTTGAAGTTCCCTACGCCAAAGTGTGTGAATGATGTGCAACGCTTTCTTGGCAAGGTACAATATCTGGGTCGTTTTGTGGATCATCTTTCAGATCGTACTGCACCGTGTGGCGCGTTGTTGAAATCGTCAATGACTTCTTTTGTTTGGTCTAAGGATTGCAAGCAGGCATTTGCAGATCTCAAAGAGTTGTTGACGACTCCTCCAGTTTTGGCGTACCCGGATTACACCCGTCCTTTCATCTTGCGTGTAGATGCTTCTGACATCGGCCTCGGGGGCGTATTGATGCAGGAGAGTACGAGTGTTCCTGGCCAACGACATCCCATTGTACATCAGCCGTACATTGCAGCCAGCAGAGGTGAATTACTCCACGACAAAAAGGAGTGTCTAGCAGCAGTTTGGGGTTTTGAGAAGCTCCATGCCTACTTGCTGGTTCACGACGTTGTTGGAAGGCGATCATGCAGCAGTCACTTCATTGTTGAAGCGAAAGAATTTAATTGGTCATACTACTCGGTGGGCTTGAAACTTCAAATTTACAACTTTGAAGTTATTCATTGCCCAGGAAAGTTCCATGACTGATGCTGATGCTCTTTCTTGGGCTCCTCTTCCACCTTCTCTCTCTTTTGTTGCCCCAGAGGAACTAGTTGTTCTAGCTTCAGTGGACTTTTTGTACAAAGATTCGTACCATCAATAGTTGCTGTGCTTGATGTTCAGTGTCTGTAAAATGCATAGTTAGATTTGCCATCTTTGGATGAGGTTCGGGAAGCTCAAAAGGTTGAGCCATGAATTCGAAGACTTTGTGATGGGTTTGAAATCCTGCATCACTTGCTAATGACTTGCCTTTTAAACATTTACATTCGCAGTATTGCCTTTAGGACGACCTTCTTTATTTTGTAAGGATTAATCCAGATGATCCTTTGCGGTTGGTGGTGCCTTTAATCTTCATTCCACGCTTCCTCCATGCTTACCACACACAAGACATCGTCGTGTGATGGAGAAGCTGCACAGATCTTTCTATTGTCGGAGTTGCAAGAGGATGTGATTCGGTATGTGTGTAGCTGTGTGTGGTGCCAAACTCGTAATAATCCCCCATGTGCTTCGGAAGGACGGTTGGAGTCAATTACAGTTTCTTGTTCGTTTAAGTTGGTAACATTTGATTTAATGGGACCTTTTCTGCTGTGAACTACTAGCAACGAGTACGTTATTATTACTTCTGATTACCTAACTTGTTGGGTAGAAGTTGGTGCTCTTGTTAGTGCGATTGCTTTTGCTGTTGGTCAGTTTCTTCTTAATCGGGTTGTGTTTTAGCATTTTTGTCCGGAGCGAATTCTCTCGGATAATGGTCCTGCATTTATGGCTGAGGCATTTCATGTTTTGACGTCTCGACTAGAGATATGCCACACTTTCACAAGTGCTTATCATCCTCAGGCAGATGGTTTAGTGGAACGGCTTGTCAAAACCTTCAAGGGGATGATCGTGAAATATGTAAACTTTTAACATTCGGATTAGGATGGTTATCTACCGTCTCTCCAATATGCTTATGTCATTGGAGTACAAAGTTCCATTGATACTTCCCCATATAAGCTCTTGTATGGTCATGACTTGGTGTTGCCAACGGAGTTGGGTTTACCTTCTTGGTTACTGTGAGCTGCTGATGCTAAGTCGTGGGATTGACATCTGACGAACATTCTTCCATTAGTTCGTGCAGAGTCAGCAGAACACTTGGGTCGCGTATAAGTAGGACAACAACTCTACAACTCGCACCATCGTCCTCCTGTGGAATACAAGATTGATGAACTAGTGTTGGTTCGTTTTCTCAAGCTTACGATACGTGGTTTAGCTAAGAGTCTCCTTCCTCAGTGGAAAGGACCATATCGAGTGCTACAGCAAGTAGGGCCGCAGGTTTATAAGGTTCAGCACGACATTCATCCCGATCCTCTGGAGATTGTATATGTGCAACGTTTGAAGCATTTTATATAACAAGAACAAGTTGTGCCACCTACAGATCCACCAATGCTTCCTCTTGATGTTCCTCTAGATCCGGGCTCATTTACAAGAGAACCCTAACCAACTTACATCCTTCCAAGAGGAGGGATGATGTAATATCCACGTGTACAATTGCATGTGCATATACTATTATTATTAACGTAGTGAATTTTGATAATCATCAAATTAAATTCAATTTGGATCACTAGCTCTTGTATATAAGTTAGGATTTTTAAACTAATGATTTCTATATTTCGAGCTCTCACAGATGTAAATATATTTAACATAGTTCTAAGTTTCTTTAGAAACATAATTTAACACTTACATTTAATAAAAATTACACTTCAATAATTATTCGGACCATCTAAAACCTATGTAAATTACCATGTGACTCTTAAACACATATATTCATAGTTAATTTGACATTAATGTATTATTTAATAACTTAGAAAAGAAAATAATTATATTATAATATAAGTTAAACATTCTTATTCAAGTTAAATTTCTAGAATCTTAAACGGTAAAACTAATTTACATCTTTCTCTATATTAATACTTTCATTTATAATTATTGCATATTCACTTTTAAACATTTTATACATTTACATGTTATACATTGCTATTTCATACAAGTAAAATATACATCACAAAATATTACTTTTAAAGAGTACATACTATTTAAAGTTTTATATTGTTATTTATATGAAACACTTAGCTATGAAGAGACTCTTGTCTTTTATTAATTCTAAGGTTTAATTATAAACATTATCTCAAATTACGTAAGTAGTCCTAGATGATTGTTATTAATTTAACATAAACAAGGTGACTTTAGGTAGTGTTAAACCTACATTAAGAATTGGATTAACACCTGTTTTATTTTAAAGTGTCACGGTTGAGAAAAATATGAAAAGAACAATATAAATTAATGTGCAATTACATTAAATTAATATTTTAATGGTCTCCTACTTCTACACTACCAAGATTTTCAAGAGGGGTCTCAATTTGAATTAATTTTTACAATTCTAGTATTGCTATGTGCATATAATTATCTACATTTATATATATATATATATATATATATATATATATAATAGAATATTATTACATTTAAGTATATGCAGAAAATATATAAGGAAAACTTTTTGTAAACAATGTACAATTATGTTCAAATCCCAAGCTTCTTTCGAACTAATCCTTTAAAAAAATCAAGACTGCATAAACAATAATGAATTAGTATTTATATTGTTCATTATACGTTATCAAGTACCTGTTACCATCTGGATGAAGTTCATATCTATTTGAATCCTCGTCAGTGGCCAGAAGAAAACCCGATGATGTTAAACCCTGTAAACATTTAGTTTAATAATTACTGTATTATAGTTCAGATAAACTGCTCTTATTTACCTCAATCACCACGGCTGTTCTCAACTCATCTTCTTCTATCCATACTTTTTGTCCACTGTAAAATATGCAGGATTAAATAAAAACTTAACAGTTACTATTAAAAATATTATTAAATAGAAATATATCAATATTAATTATAAATGTAGCATAAGTTTCACAAATATAAATTCAGAATATATCCTTTTAATAAAGTTCAGGTGTCAAACCTTTATATATATATATATATATATTGTAAAGCAGTTTACTTGCCTGTGCATCCACTTTTCATAATACAGTGATTCCAAGGGAGTAAAACCTATCAATCAAAGAAATGCAAACCTAGAAATTGTTATGTGAAATACGTGTTTACCTTGTGTGTTAAAAATATTGAATAGTTTCTCAAAACTCATTAAAACAGCGGCAAGTAGCTCTTCTCTTGTAAAAGGGGTTGCATTAGGATCCGTTTGTGAAAGTAAACGATTTAAACACGTTGTTGGTATATCATTGTCCACATTAAGGCCCACTCCTGCATAATCTCTCTCTCTCTCTCTTTTTTATATATATATATATAGACACACACACACACACATGCATATGCATATAGATATATACATACCAGCAACAATATGGAATATCTTGGAGCTGTAAGTTGAATTGCATAGAACACCTCCGATCTTTGCAGTTCCACTATAAAGATCATTAGGCCATTTGATTCTTACTTCCGGCACTGGTACATTCTGCATATACGTAAATGCTAAGAAAGACACACAGACAGAGGTATAATTTTCTCTCTCTCTCTATGCATGTACGTCTGTATGCATGTATGTATATCTACATACAAGTGTATGTGCTACGATGGCTCAAGAAGTTACACATACATCCATACAACACATGGAATATGTACATATTTTACCTTGGCTCGAGAAACAGACTCGATCCCACATACAACAGCGAGACAAACAACATATTGTACAAAGGGACTGTTCGTCCGTTCTCCATACGTAACGTAAACGAAAACATCAAGCAACCCCGTGGAGATGTCCAAGATTTCCTGCTCGTCCTGCAAACATTATATACATAATCATATTGTGTATCTTTCTACCTTAAAATAATAAGTCACTTCACATAATATACCACGTGAATATTACGCACATATGACTTGCCTTTTCCTTGATACTGAACATCTGCAACACAGACTGCTCCCACTGGTACTGAATGAATGTTTCTAATAGATACACCAACATAACATTAATACCACACACACAACACATACACACACAAATAAGAAAAGATAACACTTACTGAGAAAGGAACGTCTGTGTAGAAGGCATACGTGGTCCATAGTAAAGAACTCTACCGTACAAATCAGCCTGTATACTCTTGAAGAAATCTTCGATATGGAATTCGGTGGACTCATTTGTGACTCTCGAGAGCGAACATTCCTCCGGAAGAACCAAAGAATAACACAACGAATCCAAAATCTCTCTCGATTTTGAAGCAACGTATATGAACATTTCTGCTGCTGAATATCTGTTTCAACAGTGAGTACACCTCTCTCTCTCTCTCTCTCTCTCTCTCATATATATATATATATATATAGAGAGAGAGAGAGAGAGAGAGAGAATGAATTCAAACCTGATTTTGCAGCACGGATTGTTAGAATTTTCTTACAGCGACCAGCCCCACAGCTCCAGCGCAAAGTGATGCGAAAAGCAGCCTCATTTCCTGGGAAGAACCCTAAAAACAGAGGAAGAACTCATAACCCTAAAACAGAGTGCTTAGGGTTTAGGGTTGACATTGCAACCGAGAGATCTATGGGATTGCGATTCCCAGATAATCCCCACATTGCGATCCCAGGTTTGAGAATCCCCACATTGCAATCCATCGAATCCCAGGTTCAGATCTCGCATTATAACAGCAGCAGGCCCGAATAGCGAGGGAAATCAAAGAATGATATAATACCGGTAGCAAGGGGAGAGGAATGGGGGCAGAATTCGACACTGTAGTGACGAATTCTGTGCAAAATACGCAGGTTAAGATTACCAGAGTGTCTACATTGGAGAAATCTGACTTGTTACAAATGTGAAAGATGTAACAGATGGTGTTTGGTGTATCACTGTTGATGCTGATTGTTCTCGTGAGGTACGTGTGTGTTTATATATATATATCTGCGTGTGTGTGTCAGAATGATAACTACTTTCAGTTTCACATATATCATAAGTAAATGTAAGTGAAAACAATTAATCAAAGATAAGTATGTGTGTGTGTGTGTGCGCGTGCGTTTGCGTGTGTGTGAAGACGTGCTTCTATTATAATTAACAACGACATACATATATTACATAAACATATAACTGTGTGTGTGTGTGTTCACATGTATCAGAAGTACATGTAAGTGTACATACAAGAAAAATTAATCGGAGATAAGAAGGTGTGTGTGTGTAGACATGCTTATATTATAATTAACAGCGACATACTTATACATATATAATATATATATATATATATATCAAAATGTACATAAACATATATTAAGTGTGTATTACAGTTTATTACACTGGAAAATGCATATACAAAGCTCAGTCAAATGGCTCAAGTTCGTCTTTTGGAGAAAAACAAATATAAAGGTCCTGGTTTCGAGTCCTTCCTTCTCTTGAGAAGCAAATTACTCAGTAACATTGAAGGCACGAGCAGATGTACCGTCTGGAAGCCAAAGAGTACCCCAATATTTTCTATCTGTTAAATTTCACGTCCTAGAGAGTGAAGCTCCACAGCTCTATAACTTAAAACCAGGTGTGTGTGTGCGTGCGTGCGTGGCCTGTATAAAAACGAAATAGATTAATATATTTGATATTTATAAAATACTAAAGGTATAACTGGGATATCTCTGTGTGTATATATGTGCCTGTGTACATATAGATTTGATTTTCTTCAGGTGACAAGGTTGAGCTTGGACCGTTCGATTCAAGTGGCATGGATGTAAGGCCAATTCTGTTCATCAGGGTGATATGTGTTGCCTATATAGATCAGAAACCTGGTGATGGTGAGGAGACAGAAGAGAAGAAAGCTCCTGACACTGCTGAACAGAAGCTGATTAAGGAAGTGAACAGTCACAGGAGGTGTTAATTTGTGAGAGGATGCAGCGATTGAGGAGAAAGCGAGCCGGTGAAGGAGATTGCTTGCAAGTTCTCTGTACAGGTGATTATTTAATATATATATACAGACAGTACGTCAGATATATATATATAGAGAGAGAGAGAAGTGTGTCTGTGTATATATTAAGTGAGAAGCAGCTTGTTTAATTAAACAGTAATTAACAGAATATAATAGTTCATTACGCCAGAATTTTAATATTCATAGATAATTTAATCTCTTGTTCACATCCATATTAACTATTTATAATAGGAACGTCTTTGCATCTTCATTAACACTTGTCCAACATAATTCTGTTTGAGTCAAGTTTTCCCACATTGAGAACCGGTCGGGATATATGTGTTTAAATGATGTATGTCACATAAAACTTCATATAGAACCATTCCCAAATTCGTTTTTCCTTATAATGCCCTTGTCGTTTTCTCCTTATAATGCCCTTGCGTTACTTCTGGGGCTTTATAATTAATAGTTTCCATGCTTTCGAAACAATGTCTGG
This sequence comes from Selaginella tamariscina, assembly GCA_003024785.1. Taxonomy (NCBI): domain Eukaryota; kingdom Viridiplantae; phylum Streptophyta; class Lycopodiopsida; order Selaginellales; family Selaginellaceae; genus Selaginella; species Selaginella tamariscina. Next base: position 367,476 of record PUQB01000065.1, read on the forward strand.
AAACGGAGGAACTCAAGTCGAAGTCTACCAACTTCCAATAAGGTTCTTTACACTAGACGAAAGAAGAATAGTCTTTGGCTTTACGTCCCGGTCTTCTCGTATGCACAGAACTACCAATTTCGCGGCTTCGTTCTGGTCAATCTTCCCACCATGGGTAATCATGTGCTCGCGAAGATTCTTACGATAGAATTTTAATATAAAGTGCTTTTTGTTCTTGTATGACCTTTTTCCATTTGAATTACACCCTTAGTGCCTTTGAGATTTAGAAAAACTTTTACCTTGTGAAAACCATTACCAAGTGACTTGTGAATGGTTTTATAATCCAACCATTCATTATTTACTATTCTCTCCACTCTTGCTTTGGATCCTTTGCCTATAGTAAAGAAGACTCTGTACCTGCTTAAGAGATTTGACATCAACTTACGTGTCTTGTTGCTTTTTAGAGGGTCTTCAAATAAGCTTGTTTTTTCTCTTCTTTTTCCTTAACTCCATCATTTCTTGCCTAGTTATGCTTCTAACCATCATCACCCTAGTGATAAAATGAAACCTACCCTGAAGGCTAAAAAGGTAAGAGCAAATGAGCCACTTAGATTCTGCCACGTGGACTATGAGAGTGATCTTAATCTTTTAGCTTGAGTTACCTTTAATCTCTCTCTCTTAACGCCTCCTGTTAAAGGTTTTGCATAAATATATATATTAACACAACACACAAACACACACACACACCACACACGCAATTAATATGCAATTTCAAATACTTGCCATATGCTCGAGGATGAAGAAGGATGCACTGAGGCTTGTACACGTACCTTCATTCATGGTTTGTGCAAACTGACCTACAATGAAGACTCCATTACAGTGCGTGTATTCAGTGAGTTTTAATCCAAACAATGGGTATCTTGCTGCTGGAAATGCATCTGTGTGAGAGACTATATGCCCATAATAGCACACTGTATTTATATATATTATAAATACAGTGTGCTATTATGGGCATACAGTCTCTCACATTTATATATAAATATAGTATAAGGGCTTTTGGGCGAGAGAGCTGAGAGCTTATGGGTAGCTGGGAGAGTGGAGAATGTGGAGAGACTGTCTAGCTCGGGGTGAGCTCTTGCTCTACGGTTGGGTGGTGAGTGAGGCAGCTTACTACTTTTAGGCCTATTATGAGCATGACTGTTACATTGGTATTAGAGCCAGGTTAAGGTTGTGTGGTTGCCTTTTTGTGTCACTATGTCAGATTATGAGGGCGATGGTGGGAACTATTATGTTCCATCTATGAAGTGGTGGGAGGATGGTTCTTCTTATGAACCACCTTATTTTGGCCAGCAGGAACTGTGTGATGAGTTCTGATTTGTTTACAAGTTGATGGAGACTTATGATGCGGAATCAGCTGAACGTATGGCCATTCTCCACCAGAACATGGATTAGTTCAAGTAGCAACTTGATGAGTTTAAAGACCTAGTTCAAACTCAGTGGAGAAATGAGAAAAAGGGCTCCGAACTTCAATTCTTCGAGAAGAAGACGTTACCCGAGTTCCCTGCCGAGGACAAAGTGAATTCGGCCGAAGCCTTGTCTTGGCTAGAGAAGGTCGATAACTTTTGGATGTGAGACGCTTTAGCAGCAATGAAGGCAAGCTTCTGGAAGTGTCCTTGGCGTTGAAGGGACAAGCGGATCAGTAGTGGAATCGTGTTACCACACACTCACCTAAGCCAATTACCACTTGGGCACGATTCAAAGAGGTATTTAAGGAGGAGTTTGCTACTAGCTATGATGTGCAGCAAGCAAGGTTAACTTTGAGAAACTTTGTGCAAGGGAAGTTGTCTTTGGATGTCTACATCAATGAATTGCGAGACCTCTATGCACGAGATCCATCGATTCCTCCAGTGATGCAAATTGATTACTTCCTTGATGATTTTAAGAATCTCAATTGAAGTGTCAATTGAGTAATCGAAAGCCTGTTGATTTTGACGAGATGGTAGCCTATGCCAGGGAGCAGGCAACGCACTTCTTAAGCAGCAAGGTGTATGTTCCTGAATCTTCCAATCAATCTTCGAAGAAGAAGCTCTCTTATAAGTCTTATAAGAGGTCGTATTATAAGCCTTATCATTCACGGAAGGAGCATCGAGGCTCACATAGAGAGAGAGAATAAGCACTCTTCAAAACGATGGGAAGAGCAAAGGAATAAGGGATGTTACATCTATGGTGATCCAAGTCACCATCATGATTGTCCTTAATCGAGGAAAGAGAACGATCGTGGCAAGTCAATGCAAGAAGTGACAAAAGAAAAGCCAGCTGAAGCAAGCACTTCTACTAAGAAGGTGGCTATCTCGCAGATTGCTAGGGAGTTGAGTTGTGTGGCTGGTAACACCAAGATACAACAAACAAATGGACAAGTGATTCGTCTTTATGGTTTTGTGGATGACACTCACTTGAGTGTGTTGGTTGATCCAGGGAGCAGAGATGAGTTCATTTCCAAGGATTTATTGGAGAAGTTGAACATTCCCACTATGGAGGTTCTCCGTATAGCATCAAAGGAGTTGTTACGGAACAACAAACTTGGAACGCAGCTGTGAATTTTGAGTTTATAGTGGAGGGAACTCCTATTTGCGAGCAATTCTATCTTGTGGAGATGAAATGATATGATGTTATACTTGGTATGACTTGGTTGGAGAAGTTTAACCCTCAGATTGACTGGAGGACGAAAGAGGCTACTCTTTATGTTGAGGGTCAGAAGATCACTTTTCATGGTGAATCCTATACTCCACCAATAAAGTTACTTTCTGTTATTGCGATAAAGTCTGCTTGTAAGAGCATGGGAAAGAGAGCTGCAGTTGATGGGGAAAATGAGTACTTTTTGGTTCAGCTAAAAGCTGCAGACACGGGGTCACCGTTGTTGATTGGTCAACAGTCAATGTTGACTAAGGACACCCGAGATTTTGCAACTAAAGGTAGAATTCAAGGATGTGTTTCTCTGATGAATTGCCTAAGGGAGTCCCACATGAACAAGGTGTCCAACACGAGATTGAGTTGGAACCAATATCACGAAGTTCATATCAGTTAAGCTACTTAGAGGAGCTCGATGTGAAGAAGCAAGTTGAGGCATTACTTGCTCAAGGATTTATTCATCCTAATAAGTTACCATATGGAGCGCCGGTGTTGCTCGTTCATAAGAAGGACGGGTCAATGCAGATGTGCATTGATTATCGTGCCTTGAACAAGGTGACTGTGAAGAATAAGTTTCCTATGCCTCGAGTTGATGATATCTTTGATAAACTCACGGGAGCACAATATTTCAGCAAAATCGATTTCAGGAGCGACTATCAATGAGGGAGCAGGATGTTCCGTAGGCTTTTCGGACGAGGCATGGACATTTTGAGTTTATTGTTATGCTATTTGGTTTAACTAATGCTCCTGCTACATTTATGAATTTAATGAATTTGATTTTTGCTGAGTATATTGATAAGTTTGTTGAAGTATTCTTAGATGATATTCTCATCTATAGCAAGACATGGGAGGAGCATGTGCAATAGTTGTGAATGGTTCTGACTGTGTTGAGAATGCATAAGCTTTATGCAAAGAAATCTAAATGTGACTTCTTCAAGGAAGAGGTAGAATACCTTGGTCACATTGTTTCAGCACATGGTATTGCTCCTGATCCCAAGAAAGTCGAGGTTGTGACTAATTGGCCAGCTCCAAAAGATGTTCGAGAGTTGTGAGGTTTCACGAGACTTGCCAATTACTATCAAAGATTTGTGTAGAACTTTTCTCGTATTGCACTTCCACTAACAATTTTGTTAAAGAAGGACAAGTTGTTTGTGTGATAGCCAAGGAAGCAGCAGCTTTTGAGAGATTGAAGCAAGTACTTACTTCTGCTCTTGTGTTGGTTGTCCGCTATAGATGATACACCATTCGAAGTGTACACTAATGCATGCAGGTATGCGATTGGAGCCGTGTTGATGCAAGCTGATCATGTTATAGCTTTTGAGAGTCAGAAGTTGAATGATGTGGAGAAGCGTTATTCTACATATATGCAAGTTGTAACTAAAATGGGCATGGCTATAGTCCCATTTCCTAATAATTAGCAATTTTAGCTATTTAATTAGCATTTTCTAATATTAAAGGAATATTCTTTAGAATATATGTTTGAAAAGAGAATATTCTTTAGAATATTCTATTTTGTATTCTACCCTTTAATAAATTATAGCATTCATTGAACAAAAATTAATAACATTATAAAAGTAGAATGTATTAAATTATATAATATATTGCCTAATATAACAATTAAGGAAGAGCATAAGAGGTACATTATATAAATATTGATGTTGTTATTAAAATATTAATATTTAAATATAACATTATTAATTAAAAATTTGTAGTAGTAATAATATATATATAAAATCCTATAATAATATAGTCAATCTTCCATATCATTTTTTAAATTTATATAGTTAAGTATACAATTTGGTACTATTATTAAAGAGTTTATAATAATTATGAATATTAAATATATGATATTTTATAATTTTGTAATTGCTTTAAGCTTCAGAAAACATACATTCCCTTGCAGTTTTGTTAATCGTGACTTTATCAACGCTTCTTGACATCCACCCATATCGAATGGATTTAACATTTATAAAACATGCTGGGTCTTTTTGATTGGGAGACCATGTTTTCTCTAGGCATCCATTATATCTTTCGCTCTCCTTCTCGTGTCGCCTTTTTTGTGGTTTGAACCATGCAACCTTAACAATACTATTTTTTGTGATTACTTCAGGTGTGTCGATAATTTGACCCATCCAAATAGGCTGATTATATGACGCATCTGGAGTAATGAGAACCATCATTAGTTTTTGAAGATCCTTGCAGCAATCAAAGTATGCTTTAGGTTTTTGGTTCCTTTGTCCAACAAAGTGTGGGGTTTGCACTTCCACATCACTACTGGCTTCTATGTCGTCTGTGCTCAGTGATGTCATTTCAATCTCCTCTCGCCACCTTGTTTTAGGCCAGAAAGGGTGTTGCAATTCTGTACTTGTGACAGTAGGCCCTTCCAACTCTCGAACAACAGTCTCCCAATAGTTGACCACATGCTTATATAGTTCTGAGTAACCAGTTGCCTTATCAGAATTCTTTGGCATCGATTTTTGAACCCATGCCACATATTTTTTGATGCCATCAATAATAACCTCTTGTTCCTTGAGCTGGGCACTCAATGGAATAGGGTCTGGTTGTCCTTCTGGGAGAAGTGGCTTTCCATCCTCTCCACTTTTGAAGAGCATTAAGCCCTCTTTCGGTAACCACTCCTGCTCTGATGGCCGTAACTTGTACTGCATAATAGGTATACCATCTCGTATGGAGAAAAAGAATTGTAGCGGCACAAGGTGACCAACTAAAGAATCACTCCCTTCTTTTATATACTCCTTGAGAAATTTTTTGAAGTCTGGCACCTCAGTCACAAGCAAAGCACAACTTTTTTTGGAGATGCAATTTTCAAAAAGATTCATCATATGCGGTAAGGTAAGTGCACTTGTCCTTTTTGTAGAGTTGGAGACCTTGCTGAAGAACGCATCAATATCTTCATGAGTGTGACCAACCATAAGGAAACTGAGCGTGATTGTTTCAAACACACCTTTGGCAACAAGCATTGACAAGTATGCTAGCACATATCTAGAAAATAAAAGTAAGTATGAGCTTGAGAAACCCTTAAGTAAAATGATTTACCTATTTTTGTTCTCGCCTGCACAATTATCCATCTGTAAAAGCAAATGACGAGGAAGCTTATTTGATGTTGAGGACACATGTACACTATTTGAGCTAGATCCCTCCACTGAACCTGAACTCTCAACAGGGCCATCTGTTTTTTGTGCAGGTTGCTGACAATGCCTCTCATATTCCCAAGTAGCCTCAAGTGCAGACGTGTTCATGAGAGCATTATGTAAAGGTTGAAGGTGTTGTTTCTTCACTTTGAGATCACTGATAGGACTTGTCTGTGAGTGGGCTTCAAGGTTTCTGAAACACATGGCTAACGACCCAATAGTGAAATTGGAGTCGCTAGACCAATGTGGAAGTGAAAAGTGTCCATATGACTCACAACCGTGTCCATGTGTTAGCACACCTGTTAAAGAAATCGGAAGTTTCATGACATTTCCAAGGCACTTTGGTGTTGCAAAGAGCTTTGGAATGCTGGTCTTTGAATGATCCATCTTGTCATGGATCAAGCACAGGTACTCTGATGGGCGTGACACAGAAAGCATGCGGTGTGCATAGTACTGAGACCGGCAAGTTTGTTGTGCAATCATGTGGGCCTCCATCTTCCTTTGAATGGTAGTGATCTCCACCAAGGTTTTTGCACAAGCCTCTGCAGCCTTCAATGATGTACAAGTGTCACACTTAGAAAAGCTAGAGTGTTTTGCAATCTCCACATCCTTAAAATGAGTATTCCATATGTTGTTGAAGGTACCAGTGCAGATTGCTTGGAGCCCCATCAAACTGAGGCACTTGTTCACATGTTCACACAGTTTCAATTGAGTGTAGATTGAAGGTAAAACCTTGAGATTTTCCCTGACCCCTGCATTTGTGGTTCGGCATTTGTGAGGCATCCTGTCTGCATTTGCTTCCACAAAAGCCTTGAGTATCTCTATGGCTGCCATGATGTGAGAGCGGGTTTTGACCAAGCCAGTGTTCCCATGAACTGAGGTTCGCGCTCCATCTAGCCACTCATCCCTCCGACGGTAGAACGTGGTCTTTGGGATCCCGTATATACTGTACCAAGCTTTGAAGCAGATGGCCACCTTATTAAATACCATGGATGTACTCTGATAACCTGTGTCCGAGGCCATTCCATCAATACACCCAGTTAGTGCAGCATATACAAACTCATGCCTTTGCTTTTGGGTGAGCATACGAAAGACATGTCTACATTGGGTAATTTCATTCCGGTCTGCCATCTGACAACACTTCTTCTTGCAACAGTCAATCGTGGAAATGCTCGTAACACTTTCGGAAGATGTAGGATCCATCTTTACCCTCTTGCTGAAACTTGCAGGGGAAGATCTACAACCCATGAATCGCCTTTTTCTTACAATAGGACCAATGCAAGGAACCTCTTCAAATATGAGTTGTTCTTCCGGGTTGTTATTATTGAAATCCAACCCAGAATATGTTGAACCATCTTGCCGTCTTAATTCAGATGTTCGCCACCTCACGAGGGATCCAGGATACAATGTGCCATTAGGTGAAACCTCTGTCACAACTACACCCACGAAGTCGGACCCTAGTTTCTCTTCTGACACTGCTTCCATTGGATTTATAGCTGTGATGATGCCTCTTCCGACTTCAATCTCACGAAGAAAGAGAATCACCTCATCCATCACAGCAGGCAAGCCATCATCTGGTAAACTCGTGCTACTATTTGTTTGTGACTCTGCATATTCTGTGTCCAGCCTTGACTTCATCCAAATTCCACAATACAGGAGAACCCTCCTCAAATTCCATTCCCAGAACCTCAACATGCTTGTAAATGGTGTTCACCCATACGTACACACAAGATCCTTGGGAAATATTGTGACATGATGCATTATTATCTCGAACTTCCACAGTTCCAGTGCCAACTATCTCGTTGTTCCGAAGAAGACATACTTTATCTCCAGTATTAAACATATTGTCCTGCACATAAATAATTGTATTATTTATGATATCTGTTTATGCAATATTTTTAAGAAATCTGAATTACGGTTACTTAATAATATGCATATGCAATAATACATAATTATGTTTAGAGATAATATCTCATGTTTGATTAATACAACTGATGGGCGAATCCCTCCGACGAGGAACGGTCGGCGGGATTAATCCCGCCGCCGACTCAACCCCTTCGGAGAGAGTCGGCGGGATTAATCCCGCCTTGGACTCCCTCCGACAAGGAAGAGCCGGCGGGATTAATCCCGCCGCCTCTTCCTCCTCGGGGGAGTCCGGCGGGATTAATCCCGCCGACTCTCTCCGACGAGGAAGGGAGTCCGGCGGGATTAATCCCGCCGACTCATCCTCGCCGGAGAGAGTCGGCGGGATTAATCCCGCCGGACTCCCTTCCTCGTCGGAGGAAGAGGCGGCGGGATTAATCCCGCCGGCTCTTCCTTGTCGGAGGGAGTCCAAGGCGGGATTAATCCCGCCCACAATTCTTACGACGGGGAATGGGTGGCGGGATTAAACCCGCACATAACTCTCTCCAAAACTATGATTTCAAAGAGATCTCGGGATAAATCCTGTCCCCAAATCTTTAAAACAGGGAAGTGGTGGCGAGATTAATCCCGCCACCCCTTCCCTGCCTCCTAAAATGGTTGGCGGGATTAATCCCGCCGACAACTCTTTCTAATAAATTCTGGTAACTCTTCATCAGTTGAGAAGGTTATCGACGGGATTAATCCCGCCACTCTTTTTCAGTGGCGGAGAAGCATTGCCCGGGAGATGGTGGCGGGATTAATCCCGCCACTTCTTCAAAGAGGCGAAAAAGAAATGGCCGGATTAATCCCGCCGCCCGGTTAACCTAGAATATTAAGTTAAAAGGATATTTAAACGTGATAAATCCCTAACGGAATATATTATAATCCTAATGCATTTCTAAACCCCTAAATTGTAATTTTAAGAGAGAATGTAAGAGAGTGAATCTTAATAAGTATTTTTAAATTTGTTTATAATACTTACTTGTAAACAGCACTGAAGGCGCCGTGCTTTCCTATAAAGAATAGCACCCAATTTAATCTCGCTCCTGAGATGATCACTATGAAGAAAAAAGAAGATCTAAAGAGTGAAAAATACAGAAATGAAGAAACCCTTGCCGGAGAAAGAACCAGATCTGAATTTGAGTGGGAAATTAAATGCATTTTCAAATTTACATGTCAGACCGACAATACATATGTCAGAAATTCAAATTTTTTAAAAAGAACAGAAAATAAAATTTAAGATGAGTTGACACAAATATCCGACACTCTGACATATATACTCTCCAGTTCCAATGAGTATTTTAAAATTGCATTTAATGTTATTCAAGTGATTCAAGCTGTTTAATATTACGAAATTTTAGACTATATTCTACATTCTTAGTATTCAAGTATATTTATATTATATATATATATAAATATATACTTATACAATAAATAAATTGATATATTATTATGTATCATTTAAAATATATTCATAGTCTGTTTATTATTATTATTTTCTTAATTACTCGAGTATTTAGTTTTCATTTCCTAGTATCAATGGGATATTCTTTAATATTTTATTAATATTTGAAGAATATTCTAATATTAAACCTGATTATCATAATTAAATTAGTCTTGTTCTTAATTATTGCAGTAATTATTCTACATTTGTATATATTAATGGGATTTTCTCAATTAATTTGTTATTATTTCAAGAATATTCATGTGTTAAACCTTATTATCAATATTAAATTAATACACACTATGAACATATTTTAAATTATACATAATAATACATCATTTTATCTAATATATAGTCATATATAGTTTTAATAATATATATATTAATATCATTTCCTTAATTACTTGAGTAATTAATCTTCTTTATATTAATGGGATATTCTTTATTATTTTCTTATTATTCCAAGAATATTCCAATATTAAACATGATTATGATAATTAATTTAGTTAATTATTTGAGTACTTAATTTACATTTGTATATATTAATGGGATTTTCTCAATTAATTTCTTATTATTTCAAGAATATTTCAATGTTAAACCTTTTTATCAATATTAAATTAATATATATTATTAAAACTATATATGGCTATATATTAGATAAAATCATATATTATTATGTATAATTTAAAATATGTTCCTAGTGTGTTTATTAATTTTATTTTCTTAATTATTCGATGTTTGTTTTGCACACATATATAAACACAATCATAAATTTACACACGCATTACAAGAACTTACAAAAACACATATGCACACACATGCACAACCCTAAACCAAACTGAAGAAATAGGTTGCTTCTTTATTGAAAACATCATGTTCAACGCATGTATGATATATGTACTCAATCTGTGTGACTGTATGTAACACATTGAATTTACATGTGTAATATTTATATTAAGCTTGTTGGGAGCAAACCCTAAACCCTAAACCCTAAACCCTAATATGTAACACAATGAATTTACTCATGTAATATGTATGTATGTCTGTGTGTATACACGTGTGCATGTATATATGTGTACTCTGTATGTATATATGTGTACTTTCTGTCTTCTCTCATACATACACACCATGCATGATCCATGTTAATATGTACTGTCTCTCTTCTCTCAAACATACACACCATGCATGATCTATAATATGTACTCGGTCTCTCTAATATTATGTACTAATATGTATGTATGTCTGTGTGTATAATACACACCATGCATGATCCATTAATATGTACTGTCTCTCTTCTCTCATATACTATGTATGTATATCTGTGTATAATATGTGTAAGTATATATGTGTACTAATATATGCAATGTGTACAAAAATAATTTTTCAACACTCTCTCTTCTCTCATACATACACACCATGCATGATCCATCCTAAATCCAAAACCCTAAACCCTAAACCCTAAACCCATGTAATATGTGTGTATGTCTGTGTGTATACACGTGTGTATGTATATATTATGTGTATTAATATGCAATGTGTATGTATGTATTGATACACATGAAACTTTAACACTCTCATGGACACACACATGTTAAATCCCTGCATGATTTATATTTTTGAGGTGTATGTGATACACCCACCACACGCACGCGCTAATAATATAATGAAAGAATATTCGTTTAGGGCGAATCTATATTTTATTCTTTTTAGGGTTTAAGTATATTCTCAGAAGGAATATTCTATTAGGGTTGATATATATATTTAATTCCTTTAGGGTTTAGGTATATTCTTAGGGTTTCAAGAGGCGGCGGCTGTGAAATCGGCGGCGGCGGCTGTGCACACAGGTGAGATCTGTGTGTGTGTGTGTGTATGTATGTATATATGTATAGGAGTGTGCGTATAATTTTATTTATTAGTTTTATCTCTCGCACACACACGCACACTCCTGTGTATGTATATGTGTGTGTGGGTGTGTGTTTGTTTATCTGTATGATTTATTTGTTTCGCTCACACACGCATACACACGATATACATATACACATATATATATATACCTATATACATATATACATACATATATTATGTGTACCAGTATCTGTAAATTTTTTTTTATTGATCTTGCTTTCACACACACACACACACACACACACACACACACACACACACACACACATATTATATTATATATATATTATGTGTACCAGTATCTGTAAATTTTTTTTTATTGATCTATCTCTCCCACACACACGCGCACTGCTTTCACACACACACACACACACACACACACACACACACACACACATATTATATATACAACACTAGTTTATATATATGCTTATATATTCATATGGTTATATATCTATATACACACATATATATATGTGTGTGTTTTTCTGTATAATTTTATTTATTTATTAGTTTTATCTCTCGCACACACACGCACACTCCTGTGTATGTATATGTGTGTGTGTGTGTGTTTGTTTATCTGTATGATTTTATTTGTTTCGCTCACACACGCATACACACAATATACATATACACATATATATACTATATACATATATACATACATACAACACTAGTTTATATATATGCTTATATATTCACAGACTCTCTCTCTTTCTCTATAGATTATATATCTATATACACACATATATATGTGTGTGTTTATCTGTATAATTTTATTTATTTATTAGTTTTATCTTTCGCACACACACGCACACTCCTGTGTATATATATATGTGTGTGTGTGTGTTGTTTATCTGTATGATTTTATTTGTTTCGCTCACACGCATACACACGATATACATATACACACATATATATACCTATGTACACACATATATTAGGTGTACCAGTACTGTATAATTTATTTATTTATCTATCTCTTGCACACACACGTACACTCCTATACATACATACATACATACATATATATACACACACACATATATATGTGTGTTTTTATCTCGCTAAGCCCCTCGAGCGGCGGGATTAATCCCGCCGCTATATAGTTGGGGCCATGGCGGCGGGATTAATCCCGCCGCCGAGGCCCTTCAGGCATGGGTGAGCGGCGGGATTAATCCGCCGCCGAGGCCCTCACGCAGGCTATGGGCGGCGGGATTAATCCCGCCGCTCTACGACAAACCGAAGAGCGGCGGGATTAATCCCGCCGCCCATGGCCTGCGTGAGGGGCCTCGGCGGCGGGATTAATCCCGCCGCTCATCCATGCCCTGCGCGGAATGCGGCGGGATTTATCTCGCCGGCAATGGCCTGTGTGAAGGTTCTAATGGGCGGGATTAATCCCGCCGGATTCCGCGCAGGGCATTTAGAGGGAATGGGCGGCGGGATTAATCCCGCCGCCGAGGCCCCTCACGCAGCCATGGCGGCGGGATTAATCCCGCCGCCCAGGGAATTCACGCAGGACATGAACGCCGGGATTAATCCGGCCCCACGCTCATGCCCTTCGCGGAGGGCGGCGGGATTAATCCCGCCGTTCATGTCCTGCGTGAATTCCCTGGGCGGCGGGATTAATCCCGCCCCCACCCATCCCTGTTCAAAAATGCCGCAGCCAATATATATGTGTGAGCGCATGATTTACGAGAGGGCGGCGGGATTAGCCTCCGAACCTTCATTACCCGGTGGCGAGATTAATCTCCGAACCTTCATTACCCATTGGTATGTTGAATCAATCCCGCCTAACTCTGTCTGAGACGGAGAAGGTTTACAAAATACCAATGGAGGGAACCGAGAAGGGTGGTGGGATTAATTTCACCATCCCTTACATGGTGGGCGGGATTAATCCCGCCGTGTACGCATGCCCTGCGCGGAATCGGGCGGGATTTATCCCGCCGCCATTGGCCTGCCTGAAGGGCCTAGGCGGCGGGATTAATCCCGCAAGATTTCGCACAGGGCCTGGGAGGCGGGATTCATCCCGCCGAACGCCAATGCCCTGTGCGAAATCGGGCGGGATTTATCCCGCCGCCATTGGCCTGCCTGAAGTGCCTACGGCGGAATTAATCCCGCCCGATTCCGCGCAGGGAATTGGCGTCCGGGGATTAATCCCGCCGCATAGGGATCGAGTGAAGGCCCTGGGCGGCGGGATTAATCCCGCCGAGTCTTCAATGCCTGTTGGAGAAATGAATCTCGCCACCCTTCCCTTTTTCCTCCATTGGTGAGTTGGACCAATCCCAAACGTTTCTGTCTAAGACGTAGAAGGTTTACAACATACCAATGGAGGGGACTGGGAAGGGTGGCGAGATTCATTTAACCATCCCTTACATGTGGGCGAGATTAATCCCGCCTCCTTTCTGGAGTCACTGAAGGGGTGTGAGAAATAAATCCTGCCCAGTTCTCTCTGAGACCGAGAAGGGTGGCAAGATTAATTCCGCACTCCCGTTCAAGGCCTCCAGAAAGGTGGCGAGATTAATCCCGCCCACTCTTTCAGGAGGCATTGAAGGGGTGGCGAGATTAATCCCGCCGCACCTTCCATGTGAAATATATGTGTATTAGTATATATAAGTTGCATATCTCATTTTATTTACTTTTATCATCTTATCATAATATTTCGAGTAAAAGCTAGGAATCTATGTAAAACTGTCCAGAGCTCACATTTGTGGTGGTTCTAAAACGAAATGTTATCTTTCTTTTGCACTAACACAAATGTGAGCTTCGGACAGTTAATTACGTCTACTTCTCTCTGTGTATTATTTTTGTATATTCGGTTTATACAAGTGTGTGTGCGTTTTTATATAATTTATATTTATAGTGTATTATTTTGCAGAAGGACGATTTGATCAAACAAGGAGATCGAGTCATTAGTATGGAGTCGTCGTCAAATTCTGGGTAAGAATTAAAATAAAATCTGTATACTCGGATACTTGAACTAATCATTTTTGTATTCAGATGTGGAATTGAAGTGACATTAAAGACAAGAGCAGGAGAAGAGATGGGCAGGGGGATTTTGGAATCAACTTGGCCATATTTTAAGATAAATGGGAAGCGCATTGGAGCAACCATGGTTGCTGTCAAATTAACCTCTGTCACATCTCATGGACAAGTAAAACAATGGAAAGTTGATTCGCTAGTCAAGCACCCGAAAGCAGGCTGCGAACCCAGATTGGACGATGCTCGACAGATATGCCTTGTTCCATCCAATGTCACGTTCTCGGATCCAGAGGTCGTCAGTTACAACATTAATCTCGGGTGGTTTTGTCGACTTGTGGATAATGATGTTCACGTGTTCACTAATGATGTTGACCTTGGAGTTCTTCTTCAACTCAACGAAAGCCCATCTATGGAGGGGATCCATCTGGATGTCTACTTCGAAGATCTTCAGACTCATCGAGTAGGTGTATTGTCAGGAGATATTGTTTCACAATACAGAAAATCAGCAAGTGGAGCAATCTTCCCTCTTGACATTGAAGAAGAACACAGCGACATCATAAGGGAGATTGAGAAGGTGGCTCGGTCTCAGGTTCTCTACAGATCACGTTCAATTTGCTTAGGAAGCTTCGGGAGCTGGAGGAGTGTGCCGAGAACACTAGAACAGCTGCAGTCGGGGATCACACATGTTGATTCGGATCGCAAAAGAAAATCATCAATCGTTTTGTCAGCTGCACCTGTGGCATCTCATGCTGCAATAAGTCACAAGGAAATGATGTTGGATGATAAGATTTATCCTTGTAGGGTTAAATATTGCAGCGTCAACCCAAACTTCAATTACAGGCCACTCAACCAGGAACGTGTAGCTGAGCTCATGGAGAAGATGAAGGACGACAATTCTTATACCGTTCCACATAATGCTGTTTTGTGTCCATACTATGAAAGAAGGAAGGGTGCTGACAAAGTCTGGATCACAACACCAGAACAACTCATGAAGATTCAGACGGAGAATAAAAGATCTATCAAGTACTACATCATTAGTGGCCAGCACACAATAACGGCAGCCCAACGACTTCTCGATGAACACAACAAAGGAACGATGGCAACAAAACTTTCCGAGCATACCCGTGAGAAGCTGACAAAAAGATCGGCGTTTTTAGCTAAGCCGAATCTCACAATCGAGCAGTACCATAAGTTATCGGCGGAATGGGACGCTGCCGACACCAACCACTACAACAGCAAAATATGGGAGAAGTTTAAACACACGCGAGCCGTGTGGGAATCTCTTCAGCGACCACAAAGAGCTACCGCAGGAATACACAATCTGCGGAATACCGGGTAAGCAAATTGTTTGGGCGGGATTTATCTCGCCGGTATATTAATCTGTCTTTTTCCTCAGAGAGTTGAAGAAATTGCAGCAGTTGATTTTGCCCAGGTGGGCGGGAAGGAAACATCATTTCTGATGATGTTGATTTCTTGCCCCGAAGATAGGATCTTTGCCAAATGGTTGGGGATTATGGAATCCTTTTCAAAAGGAACACTGAAGAAGAAGCAGACAAGTGAAGGGAGCCCTCAGAAAAGTCTGCAAAGAAACCCAGTAAGACGCCGAAGGCTAAGTCTGTTCAATCTACAAAGGATGTAGACAACGATTTCAAGCTCACATGGTTGAAGCCTTTAAATGGAACAACGATGGAGGAGATGGAAGTCTTGGCTGATTTGGTGATCGATGGCAAACTACAAATTAATAACAGCAGCCCAACCTCTCCTTTTCATCTCAAGGCAATGGAGTTGAAGACGGTCAGGCATTTCAAGGAGTGGTTGGAATACACTGCCACAAACTGGGTTGGACCTCGACTTCAACATATGAAGAGTTAGCAAATATTTGCATGTGACGAACGATGATATGCTTGTCGAATGGGTGAACCAATCGGAAGATCTAGGCAAGAATCTATTGCACGCCAACGCCAAAAAGGAGAACATTGGGATGACGCCTTCTCTTATGGCAGTCCTTCAGCAGCGGAGAACCGAATTGAACCTTATAAAGGAGGATGCTACGAATCACGACAAGCCCTACAGATGTTTGTTGTTAGATTCGGAGACTTTATGGGGTAACATCACTGCTTGTAGGAAACCGTTTCAATTGTTCGTGATGGATCGGCGGGTGTCAAAAAATCTTTCGACAGATAGGGCACTAGAGGATCTGGTGGAGAAACTTAGCCGTGCAAGCATATACATAGAAGGTATTTATTATTGAATTCATGCTTGCGCTCTTCACTGATACCTACTTTTTCAGGTATTTATTTCTTGATTCTTGCTCATGTCACCGATACTTTTGCCTTCGCCTTCGCCAAGAAGAATAGACATCGTTGGACAGGATTTTATATGAACGATGCTAATCCCAAGTGCATTGATACTGTTGTTCACTTGGTTGTTAGGAATGCGCCAAACAATTTCAAGCTTCCAAATGACTGGCCAGGCATCTGTTTGCACTCCAACGGCCCTGAACCTCCATCCGATACACCGATAGGTATGAGTGACGTATTCGGCAATGTACGTTATCCAAACATTACAAGTCAAGCGGCACGGAGCATCGTCAACTTGATCAGGGGTCCTCACAGTGATGCGTGGGTTTTTGACTACTGCACTAGGGGGTCCGTCTTGAAGGAGTGTTACCTTCGGCATACATGTGTGTTTGCCGTTGAGAAGGATAAGACCATGGTTGAGGACCTGAACAAGTGGATAGATTGGGTCTCAACTGAGTACCCCAACGATTCCATAAAGGCGTATTTGAGAAAGTTCCCTCCAGATAAGTGCGATAGCTCTGAAGGTGAATCTGGTTCAATCTCGGAGTCTGAGAACGAACATCAATCAGATATTAGACCGGAAGTTATCTCGAGGAGTACAGAACATTCGCACACTCCAGGACCCATGGAAACATCAATAGAAGATGCAGAAGATCTTGAACCATCTCACAAGCGGCTTAGACCTTCTTCGCCTCATTCAGAAGGTAATAGCGAAGAAGAATTGATAATGAATTGATAGAGTGATGAATAGTTGTAAATGAGTGTAACATAAGGCATTTTTGTATATTTCTTTTATATTTGTACAGAAAATAAATTCTCAAGGATTAATGAAGCTTTTAGTTCAAACATGGGTCACACATTAACAAGGTAAATAATATACCTTGATAATTTTAAGGTCAGCTAATTATCATTTTGCAGATGTAATGAAATAATTGAGAACATGGATTTTCAGCATTGCCATGAGGTAAGAGAGGGGTTTGGCGACAATTTTTGTGCCACATGTCAGAATGACAGAGTTCATGCAGGAAATGGATAATAATGCAGCTCAAAACATCGTTACCATGGGGGCCACTTCATCATCATTTTTATTGGCTTCAGTTCCGAAATCAATTTCTTCAGCGCATGCAATATCTGAATCTTGTAAGGATGATGTACAATTAAATGATGAAGGGATAGGCAACGAAATAGTGGCAACGGATAAATGTGAAAGGGAGCAAACAAGTGATTTGCAAAGTATTCAAGAGGCAACGCTATCTCACGTTACTCATGGCCATATTGTGTTGTTGGATGTCAATGGTGTTCTGCTTCATCGACAAAGGCCCGAGGATAGAAAAACAGAAATCAAACAAGGAGATTTCATTCCTTGTCATGGTAAATTTCGATATGATATTATTTTTCGTCCAGGGTTGGATCGTCTCTTTCAAAAGCTTAAGGAGATGGGTGCGCTTGTGGGGATTTGGTCATGCATGCAGATTCATAACTTAACACCGCTGTTGAGTTTACTTAAGAAACATTGTAGTGTTGCAGAAGAGGTGATTCGTAAAGATTGGATTTTTGACCAGCGAATGTGTATAAACCTCTCGAATTTCACAATATAAGAAAGGAAAGCAAGCCATACTTCTTCAAGAATGAAAGAATAATTGGGACTCATGGGGAGATCAGTCGCTTAAGGATAACGAAGAATGCACATATCTTAGTAGTAGACGACTCTCCTCAGAAGGCTATGCTCAACCAAAACATTGCTTGTATTCATCCAATCACTTTCGATCCATATTCTGATATCGATATCATGGATGAGCTAGTGAACTACTTGGATACGTGCCTCAGAAAGAAGAATCTCGAAAATTTTTGTGAGCAGTATCCACCGTATCATACATTTCCTGAAGCTTTTCTTTCTCGTGATATTGAATTTTATAAAATGAAGGATAGCAACCGGGCGCTTTATAATATTATTCTTAAGGAACGTCAGTTTTTAGATGAGCCTTTATGCAGACCTTCTCTTATCACATCTTATGTATTAACAAGGATGGCAACTCCCAATTGCATTCGTGAGAGTGTTAAGTGGTGGCAACAACATCAAGATATTGACCAAAATGATTTGATTAATCCGGAGAGTGATGATTTAGACAAAATGAAAAGATTTCTTTGTATGATAGAAAGAAAGTATTTATAAAAAAATTAACATGTTGATAAGAAAATGATTTCATTTGTAATTATGTTTGATAGTATTTCTTCATTATTGTAAACTATTTTTAGAATAATATGAATATTCTAAGATATTTTAGGAATATTCCTTACTAAGTAAGGTTATTGAAGGATTAATTAATTAATTAATTAATATTTAAGGCTTAATTACATATTAATTAAATGATTAATTAATAATTAAAACTTAAGTATTAATTAGTAATTTATTTTATATTCCCATTTTCACGTATCATGCCCACTTTAGTTACAACGTGCATATATGACCAAGAGTTGCTTGCTATTGTGCATGTTGTTCGTATTTGGAGGCATTACTTGCATAATGGGTTAGACTTTAAGGTCTTTACCGATCATAAACCTCTACGACATTTCTTAACTCAACAAGAGTTAAATGGAAAACATGCTCATTGGTCAATTCGTCTACATGAGTTTGGTGGACAAATGTCAATCCTCTATAAGGAGGGGAAGGAGAACGTAGTTGCGGATGCTTTGTCAAGAGTAAGACAACTAAATGTTGTGGGGAGAGTGAGAGTTTGCTAGTTGATATGATTGGGGAAGCTTAATTAAAGGATGATTGATGTATAACAACGCTTGAACAATCTGGTGGAACTGTATTCGAAAGTTGATGGTTTATTACTTTATAAGAACAAACTTGTTGTTCCAAAGAAGGCAAAATTGATCACAACCATTATGTATGAGATGCATGATGTCATTTGTTGGACATTTCGGGGAAAATAAGACATATGAATTGGTGAAACGTCGCTTATATTGGAAGAACATGAAAGCAGATGTGTTGAATCATGTTAAAACATGTCAAGATTTTTAAATAATTAAGCCTGAGCGAGTTGCTACTCCAGGTTTATTGAAGCCTTTTGGAGATTCCGCACCAAAGGTGGGATAGCATCTCAATGGATTTCATCACTCATATGCCACACACGGTGAGGCAGAACGAGCAAATTTGGGTGATTTATTGATCGCTTGACCAAGTATGCTAAGTTCATTCTGTTTAAGGGGAATGTAACCAGCAAGGAGTTAGTTGTGGTCTATTTGACTCAAGTATTTTTGGAGCATGGAATGCCATTGAACATCATTAGCGATCGTGACTCCAAATTCACTAGTTCTTTTTGGGTATCATTCTGTTGAGCTTTATCAACCGGATTGAGTTTTTCTAGTAGAGATCACCCTTAGATTGATGGGCAAACTGAGTGGGTGAATCAAATTGTGAAGGATATGTTACGAGCAAGTGTTCCGGAGAAGCTAGGGCAGTGGGATAAGGTTTTGCCATTAGCAGAGTTTGCTTACAACAACAGTATGCATAGTGGCTTGGGTTACAGTCCATATTATGCATATCATGGCAGGAATCCAAGAACTCCAGCTGATGTGGGTATTTGGTGGAGTAAGCTTGGTACTGATCAAACAAGCTTGTAGCCTTGTTGGAGAACTAGAAGAAATCCTACTAATTTGTAGGAAGAACTTACTTAAATGGATAGAGTACGCAAGTATGCTTGATGCAAAACGCTCTTATCGGTAGTTCAAGGTTGGAGATAAGGTATATCTACGAATGGTATTTCCTTCATCTCTTAAGTGGGATCTATAACTTAGCTCAAAGCCAGCAAGTCAAACAAGCTTGCACCTCGTTATATCAGTCCATTTGAGGTTATTGCGCAGGTTAATGAAGTAGAATATAAGTTGCACCTACCTACAGGAGTGCAACTTCATCAAGTCTTTCATGTGAGTCAGTTGAAGACTGCTCTTGTACATGACGACGTGCATGTGAATTTAGAGATGGATGATGGACACAAGGGTGAAACCCAAGATGATGATAGTCCAGTCCCACCTCCTCCAAAGCGATGTTGCAGAACTTGAATGTGCACAGTACGTCCTTGAGGACAAGGACTTCAATAAGGGGGAGGAATGTGAGAGACTGTATGCCCATAATAGCACACTGTATTTATAATATATAATAAATATAGTATAAGGGCTTTGGGAGGGGCAGTGAGAGAGCTGAGAGCTTACTAGGAGCTAGGAGCGTGGAGAATTGCGGGGAGACTGTCTAGCTCGGGGGTGAGCTCTTGCTCTATGGTTGGGTGGTGAGTGAGGCAGCTTACTACTTTTAGGCCTGCTATGGGTAGGACTGTTACAATCTGGCAAAGCCTTGTTATACAGGCTTCGTCGTTAATCATTCTTAACATAATTTATTTTAATTATGTATTGTCTAGATTTAATATTTAAATTAGTCAAAGAAAATAGTTGTATAAATCAATTTTTGCTCACCTGTATATAGAGTTATACCATGAAAGAATGTACCTCTTCGTTTCCCATTGAATGCAACTATTTGCTATCTGGAGAAACTTCAATGCTCTCCAAACTCCTATTGAATAGATAATTGGCAAAACTTTATCACGTGCACACGCGCACACGCACACTACTGAGCATACATACGACCATTTGGACTTTACCATTACCGTATCGTAAAGAGCATATACCTTCCTTCAAGCAGTTGCTATGACTTTTAGAACCGTCGATGTGAATCTTGCCTTTTGTATGGGCTAGGAATACTGTTTTGTTTACCTATATTGAAGCATTCATTATTATGACCTAGTTTTTTGTATGCGTTTTAAATTAGTTTAATTTTATAATAAATATATAATTCACACATGCACAATATTTATTATAAAATTAACTAATTTATTATATATAAACACACACTGTAAGGTAACTACAGTAAATACGTAGGTTACCCTAATAATTAAGGTATATACGGGGCTAATCCTATAATTATAGGGATAATTTATTATGGGTTTATAGGATAGTCCAAATATGATTAGGTATATACCTTAATACAAGATTGAGGGCTCAATTGTCACACAGAGCTAAATTATTTGTGTGAAGGAGTTACAACTAGAGGCTGGCAAAACTTAGCTGGTGGAAACTTTCGACGAGTGCGTGTGGACCTCATCTTGGGATGAGTTGAGTGGAGCAATGGCTAATTCCTAACAATGTACAAGAGTTACGGAGTTTCTTAGGCATGGTTAGTTATTATCGGTGATATACAAGGATTATGCCAAGAAAGCTTCTCCGTTAACTAGGTTGCTGAGGAAGGACGTTCCCTTTGCATTGAGTGCTTTAGAGGAGAGCAGTTTCCAAACTTTGAAACAAGCTTTGTGGAGTGGCCATTGGAGCTATACTTATGCAAGAGGGAGGCTTATTGCTTATGAGAGTCGTACTTTGAATCTTGCAGAACAACAATACTCAACGTATGAGCAAGAACTACTGGCTATTGTTAATGCATTATGAGTTTGGAATGGTGCAAGTTTCAAAGTGTTTTACAGATCACAAGACCTTGGTGTATCTGTTCAAACAGAAAGAGTTAAACTCTTGGCAAACTCGCTAGATGGTTAAGCTCATGGAGTTTGACAAATTTTCTATTGAGAATTGCGTGGGAAAGGCTAATGTTAGATGCTTTGTCACATATTAGGAGAGCCACAGTGGTTGGAGAATTCCAAACACGCTTATGTAATGCATTAATAAGGACGATCAATGAATTTAGCCAGGTAGTTCA
The DNA here is from genome assembly GCA_003024785.1 of Selaginella tamariscina. NCBI lineage: Eukaryota > Viridiplantae > Streptophyta > Lycopodiopsida > Selaginellales > Selaginellaceae > Selaginella > Selaginella tamariscina. Next base: position 389,589 of record PUQB01000065.1, read on the forward strand.
ACATGCTCAAGCACAAGACGTTGAGGTGCAAGAGCTCAAGGACAGCTAGAGCCACCATTTCTCATTTTAGGATGGAGTTTTGTACTACAATGGCCGTGTGTATCTTCCTCGTGTGGACCATTTGATCAACCAGTACTATATTTTCATCATGATTACCTAGAGGCTGGTCATTTGGGGAGCAAAACGCATGAATTGATCAAGAGGAGGTTCTATTAGAGGAATATGAAAGCTGATATCATAGAGTACTGTAGGACTTGTGACAAGTGTCAGCAAGTAAAGGTGCCTAGGGAGAAACCAAGTGGGTTATTAGTACCATTGCCTATTCTAGACAAGCGATGGGGCAATATCTCTATGGACTTTGTTACCTATTTGCTAAGGACACACTGGCATTGAAATGAGTCCATATTATGCTATGTTTGGACGGCATCCCAAGATAGCTTTTGAGCCAGTTTAGCAAGTAAGAAAGCTCAAGGCAACATGGATGAGGAAGCTAAAGATCTGAGTGTTGAGTTTGGAAACATTGAACTTACAAAACAACTCAAAGTTGAGCTATTAAGTTTGCTAATGAGCACAGAAGCTTCTGAGAGTTCTAGGTGGGAGATTATGTATATCTTCAAGTGATATTTGCCACACATGTAAGGCGGAACATTATTGTGGCCTTACGGAAGGGACACAATATAGTTGTCTCTCACGTAGGTCCTAATGAAATTCTGGAGCGTGGCATATCGACTACGGTTGCCAGAAGGAGTGAGGGTGCACCCAGTATTTCATGTTAGTTAGTTAAGAGAGTACTTATAAGGAATGAGTCCCAGGTAGATTCTTTGTGGATGTACAAGGCTAATAATATAGGACCAGTTGAGTAAGTTATACTGCCCTTGAGGATAAGGACTTGCTAATGGGGGAGGATTGTTACGACCCATATAACGAATCAAAGAATATTCTCTATAAAAGAGTATAAGCTAAATATTTCCAAAAGGTTATACATAGATATAGAAGAATCCAAAAAAGATATAGATCTAAGGTATAAAAGGAATTAGTAGAATTAAAGAAGGCACTCTAATATTGGAAGCCCTCTTTTGGAGAGTAGAATGTGGAGGCTTCGGGTGGTTTTGTGAGTGTTTCTAGTTTGTACGTAGTGGTGCCTAACAGCAATGTACACCCCATATTGATCTCCCCTGTTCTTGTACCTTCAAACCTTTGAACTGCTTACCTATTCCGAATCTCGTGGCCATTCTGTGAGCAATTTTTTTTTTACTTTTTAAATTTCTTTTACCAATTCTAAAATCATATATTTACATGAAGTAACTATAAGACTTAAGTACTAGATTAATCTTCAGGCAATCAAATAAGGGAGTAAAGTAAATTAGGACTATGTTTAAAATACCTAAGAATTAGTATTATGAAGTCTTTAATATTATGATTATTTATGTTACGTGGTTGAAGATTTTGTTTCCACACGGAAAGGAATAGTGTAAAGTAACTACGGTAAATTAAATAGGTTATCCTCGTAATTAAGGTATATACGGAATTAATTTTATAATTATAGGATAATCTATTATCGGTTTATAGAATAATCCAAATATGATTAAGTATATATTTTTTATTATATTATTAAACCTTAACATGAATACAAAAGTTATCTTAAGTTTCTTATTATTGTATATTGTCTCGGGTCTATTAAAAATTAGTTAGCCTACTGTGCAACTTAGGAATATTCTCTATCCATTGTATGATGAACTAATTTAATTAAGTAATTTAATTATTAAATATAATCAACACCAATAACCATGTAAATTGAATAAGTTTATTTGTCAAAGTGTATATTATTAGAATATGTTCAAGAGGTTGTTTCTTCACTTTTATACTATAATGTTTAGAGTCTATCACAGGTAAATGACCGTTGTCGACGATTTAAAACTGTTACATATAATTAAAAATATTAGTATATGAATCTTATGGACATATGCGATCTCTTTCATTTTTTAAACACATTTTAATTTAAAATATCATATATATATATATATATAATTCATTAAAATTATATAATTTTATATATTATAAATATTTTAATTTAAAATTAACAGTGGGATTTTCATATTAAGGAAATGTATGGGTGTTTTACACAATAATAAGGAGTGTTAACAAATTCACTTACATTTAATCTAATTTACTTTTGCTTTATTTAATTCATTTATTCTTTTTTGTCAATTACTTTATGATATTTTATTTATAAATCACTAAGACATATTTAAGCTAAAGAATATAAAAATTCTTTTAAATATATAAATATTTATTTTAGAACTTTAAAAAAAAATTATAATAAATTAATCGGAAATAAATCAAAACTCAACTTAAAAATTTGTAATTTGACCTGCACAGGCATATCTCTGAGTATCTTAATACAATGTACGCACACATGCATATGATATTTAGAATTCTCAACATTTTTGTTATTTCAATATATAATTTGTTTATTCTTGAAACATATATGTATCTGTGTGCATGTACAAACAATTTATATATGTTCAATTTGCACCTTCTCAATTATTCATAATGCTAATCTTCTTTATAATGCAAACTAGCATTATAAAATTAATTAATACTACTAATTAATAACATGGTCATAAACTCTTTATGAGTTATTAATGTTATATATTATTAAGGAAAATGATTTTATAATGCAAATTAAAAGGACAATTCAAAACAAACATAAAAACTCAATTACAAAATAAAAGAATTTTAAATTAAATACTTTTTGTTGTTAAATAGAAATGTTTTTAATTTTTTCTTTTGTTTTTTAGATATTACATGAAAAAAAATGTTTTAAACAAGAATGCATTTGATACATGTTTGATAGGTTTTCTTATAGAAATTTATATACGCACATTACCACTCTATGCATTGGTTACTCAGGTCTTAAGTATCACATTTATGTCATATAATACATATATATCTAAATTTTACATTATTAATATTTAAACTAATATTAATAAGGCAAATTATAAACTTTTATTTATTTCTGTCAAAAAAATTATTTGGCATGTATTAATATTTACTTACACGAAATATTTAGAATATGTTTAATTTAAATACGATGAATAATAAATAGACCATGTATTCAACGAGCAGCAAGGCTAGGGTTTTTTTTAAATCTGACTTTAAATTTAATTTTAGTATTTATTTAAGTATATGATCATAGTATGTCACACGCACACACTATGTTTATATAAATTCTGTCACACACACACGTATGCAGTATAAAATCGTGTTTATCATTTATTTTAATTATATACCTTACATTTACGTATTTAAATAATAAAATCACATACACAACTATATTAAAACTTCTATTTGTTCATTGTATATAATATAGTTAAAAATATAGGTGTGTATATATATATATATATATATTACAGTTAAATAGTAAATAAAAACCATGGCATGTAATATTTTAGTGCATGCGTGTACAAATCCATAGTCACAATAACTAGTTAAACATGGTTTCTAATCTGCTTGTTTATGGCAACATTGAGTGTATTGGGATGAACTATATAAATGAAAAACTTATATAAACAATGTGTGTGTGTGTGTGTGTTTATAAATACAGCATATATACAACCATTATACGTTGTTTAGACACGCATACCACACAAATGTACAAAAATATATATAGACCAGTATATACACACACACACATAGAGTCTATTGCATCTACAGAGTCACGTGAATCTGTTTTACATGTATGTGCATCTACATAGAGAGGCTCACACATATGCATATAGAAAGTGTATAGCAATCTCACGCTCTCACCCACATATACACACACAAGCACGCACAGACATATGTGTGTGTAATGATTGGAAAAATATGCAAAGAGACAACATATAAATATCTATAACCATCTGAGCTTCTTAGTGACCGTCGATGAAATTCTACAGATCGGACGACTACATTTGCATCTCTCACTCTCAATACTTCGATCAGAGTCGTGCTTTGCTCTTAACTGTTCTCCCTATTAAATATACCGTTCTTTATCCTGTTCACACACACAAACACAGATATGTGTGTGTGTGTGTGTGTGTGTGTGTATAAACGCTTACCAGGGCTTCTATCTTGCGTGCTCTTTTAAGGTAATCCTTGTTCTCCGGTTTCGGCTTTCTTTTAATAGCTATCTGCCACACCCACACGCACACACACACATATAGAGAGAGACAGACAGACAGGTAGGTACACGAGTATACAATATAGTAATACAGACATACACATATTGTATACTCGTGTACCTACCTGTCTGTAGCGTAATCCCAGGTACACACGCACGCACACACACACACACATATTTGCATAAGCGTGTGGCCATGGTCTGTGTGTGTATTTTTAGGGTATTCATTCGTATATTCGTATTCGTACACAGAGTATCCTCGGCCGAATATTTGTACACATACATATACCTAGTAAAAATTATTATTATAAAGTTATTTAGATTGTTTAAAAATTTATAAATAAAAAATAATTAATAATGTAATAATAATATCTTATATATCTGTTATGCATAACGACCGTTTTGTATTTTGAATATCTTATATAAAATGATGTAATATATCTTACGAATATGCTTAAATGACTTAATTTTGAGCATGTTCATGTGAGAGCATATACTTTACGAATTATACCTTTTTATATGTAATATTTTTAAACAATGTTACATAAATGTTTTAAATATATTATATTTTATAAATTTTGTCTAAGAAATATAATTATATAAGATTCAAAATATATTAACAATAATTTAATTTCAAGGTATAATATAAACATATATATTAATCATATGATATCAGAATAAACTAATAATAATTTGATTTTATGATATAAATATACATGTACACACACACACACACATATGGAATGTATAAAATTTTATGCAAGTATGTGCATATATACATTTACTATAAAATTTAAAAGCATATGTATAATATAAATAACCTTTAGAAGTTTTAAAAAAAGATAAATTAACCTATGTATAATTATATTAACCCATGTTTTCCAAAATTAAATTACATGAACGTTTTTAATCTTTATAATTAAGCTTAATATGGCACTTAATTAGATATACGCATATATTAACATATATTGTTGTGTGTGTGTAATATTATATATGTCAGAATTCCTGGCAAAGAAGCCCCAAGTACGTTTAGTACAAACAGCCTGTCATATCTATCAACATAGAGCGGGTGAACTAATCCTGTTCATCCATCTCACCTACCCTTCAACGGTGTATGTAATACGACAAAATTCTAAATAATATTTTATTAACACTTTATTTAAAGAAATCATAAATATTATATATTAAAAAACAATAAAACAATATTTTATTAAAACTTTATTAAAGAAGAGACCACCATAAGAAAATAATGATATTATATATTATATGAGCTATCGGATACCTACAATGCTTATCGTATATGCTCCACGTATATGCTCGTACAAAGAGAATATACAGGCTAAAGAACAAAAGTTGAAATCGACGTGGACTAACACTATTCACATATGTATATCCACACGTATACGTATATTAGAATATTCAGGTGTTACACACAAGCATGACACGCACTAGGCTAGAACTAAATATTACCATATAAAGCAAAATTTAGTCAATTCAAGGGTCCCACGTGTACATGCTGGAATAAAATAATATACTTACACGATGCTAGTGCCACGTACATGATTAAAATGTTACTTTACCTTTAATAATAATATAACCCTAAAAATATAAACCCTAACGGAGAATATCTGCTATTAGTACTTAAATTGTCGTTTTGCAAAGGTTAAGCTTCTTTGCTGTTTCCTACGCGTCAACCGTACTGGAGTACACGTCATCTGTACCTGGCATATTCCCGTATTCCTCTGTTGACATTTGTAAGAGATTTTCCTTATCAGTGTCAAATACCTAATGTGTGTTTGTTTAGTCCGCTAATTTTCTTCTGTTCTTCATATCCATTTTCTAAGTGAAATTGTTTCTCTTTCATAGTGTTCAGTGTGTCAATTTCATAAAAATCTTGTTTTTCTATGGAAAATCCGTGATTTTCTGCATATATTTGTTCCTGCAATGGTTTCCAGCAAAGAATACATCAGCAACAAGTACATCGTCACCAAATGGGTCGGATTTGTCTCGGCAATCTGGGTACAGGCAATCGCAGGAAACAACTATGGATTCTCCAATTACTCGGTAGCGCTCAAATCGATTGGCGGCTACAACCAGGTATAGCGAGAGACAGAGAGAGAGAGAGAGAGACAGAGAGAGAGAGCAATGTATGCTTGAATCCAGGTCCAGCTGAACAATCTGGGAGTGGCAAAGGACGTGGGCAAGGCGCTTGGAGTGCTTGCGGGATTTGCATCGGATTATCTTCCTCCCTGGCTCATTCTTTGTATTGGGTCTCTTGATGGGCTCATTGGGTATGGCGCCCAGTGGCTTGTACTTAGCGCAAAATCTCGCCTTTGCCATATTGGCAGGTACGTTCGTGGTTGCACGTGAGATGTGTGTGCGCGTGCGTGTGTTTGTACGTGCACTCTTTCCGTTAACTAGATTAAGTTTCAGTTTATGTAAACCAAAGATACCTGGTATATACTTATATTATATTGTATAAACAGACAATCGTATACACACACACCGTTCGTGTAGCTATATAAAACTACTTATTAATTTATTTTATTAATAATTTAATTAGGAATTGTACTAGTGATGTGTATATCTGGGTTAGATATATGTTGCTTTCGTAGTATAGATTCTCCGAGTGACTTTTTGAACTTGTCATTAAATATAAATTCTATTATTCATATAACATCGTACGCACGTCACATATGTAAGGATAGAGAGACGTACAATACGATACATGTACATGTACGCTACTTCTTACGCGTATTGTATGATTGCTTTTGTAGATGTGTGTGGTGCTGTGTATGGGTGGAAACAGCACAACATGGATGAACACTGCAGTTTTAGTGACATCGATTCGGAACTTCTGCAACAGTCGAGGACCTGTTGTTGGCATTCTTAAAGGTTCCTATATCTATATCTATCTATCTATATATAGACACACACACAGACACACATACATATACCATACATTTTGTGTTTTATAATAATGTAAAACTTTATTCTAGTAATTTGTGTTTAATTTTCTGTTGTTTCATTTTTTACAGGTTACATTGGACTGAGTACTGCGATTTTCACTGCCCTTTGCTCGTCACTGTTTGGAAATGATCCAGCTACTTTCGTATTGCTTCTGGCACTTATCCCCTTTGGTGTGTGTCTCTTTGCAATGATCTTTCTCCATCCGGTACTGTATTCATGTGTATACATGTATTTATGTATGTGTATATTTGAGTACATACATATATGTATGTATGTATACATATATGTATATGTTTATGTATTTACAGGTTCGACCGTCTGAGTCTAAGTTAGAACACGAGCAAGAGAGAAAGAGTTTATTCTTCCTTAATTTGATGGCTACAGTGTTAGCATTTTATTTGCTAATTTATGACTATTTCAAGTTTTCGGGTCGTATTGCTGCTCTGTTTCTGGGCCTGCTTCTTCTCTCTCCGCTCTATCTTCCTTTCCGGCTTTTGGTGCTCAATATTATTGCTAAAAAACAAGAGGAACATACTCCAGTAAGTATATGTATTTGTGTGTGTGTGTATGTGTGGTTGTATGTGCGCATGAACATATACTAAGAAACGTGATATATTATCTTTATATGATCTCATATATCTATTGTACTGTATCCCTAATATTATATGTATATTTTCATATTCCTCTATCATCATCATCAAAAACTAGCAGGTATCTTATTCGTTTCAACCTGCTGTCTCTCTCTCTTTCGCACACGCACGCGCATGTGTGCACACTAATAACGCTATTAACGTGCATATATAAAATTGTATAGACCTCCCTTTATAAGCACAACTTACATGATATATGTATTGTGGGTGTATATATATACATACTACAACTTCTATGTCCCATATTTGGAAGAGAGTCATGTAAATATATATTTTTTAAAAGCCGCATACACAATATTATGATAAATTCCTCAGCGTTATTGTTATTTAGTTTCAACGATTAATATGGTTCCGATTAATTAATTATTAATACAGGATTTAGAAGAACAACTGGTACTTGATGCCGAACAAGTAGAGTCCGAGGAGGAGGAGATTTCAGAAGGCCAACTCAATGAGTCTTCGAGCTCGTCGAGTAATGAACAACTTACAGATAAACATAACAACCCCCCACAACTTGGGGAGGACCACACAGTCTTTCAGTTAGTGAAGAAGTTTGAGTTCTGGTTACTGTTTGTTTCATTGCTTTGTGGCATGGGAACAGGTACTATGAATCTCTCTCTCTCAATATATATATGTGTGTGTGTGTGTTGCTAACTAATACTATGATAAGGCAGGTACTGTGGTTATCAATAACCTGGGGCAAATTGGTCAGACTTATGGATACGCGGATGTTGGCAGTTTTGTTTCCCTGACCAGCGTGTGGGGTTTCTTTGGTCGGATTGGTTCTGGTCTTGTGTCTGAGCATTTTGTTAGGTAACTCTCTCTCTCACACAGACTCGCGCACGCACACACACCCTGTGAGACTGAAAATTTTCCTGGCATTTCACATTATTAACTTAGACAAACCACTTCACAATTAGTTCCTTCTTAATCCTGTGTGTGTGTGTGCGTGCGTGCGGGCGTGTGTGTGTTAACGGCATTATAAATCAGGTCCTCAGGACTACCAAGGGCACTTTGGTTAGCAGCATCACAAGTACTCATGTTACTCGGTTTTGGAGTGCTTATCTCGGCTGTACCTGGTGCACTCTACATTGGTTCAAGTATAACCGGGCTTTGTTACGGAATCCGTCTTGCAGTTACTGTCTCCACTGCATCCGAGCTATTTGGACTGAAATACTTCGGACTCATCTATAACATTCTCATTATCAACATTCCACTTGGCTCCTTCCTTTTCTCAGGTATCTCTCTCTATCTCTCTCTCTCCATACATGTGCATAACCATGAAGCCACTAGCTTACTGCCAGCACTGTATATGTATCACTATGGAGACGTTGTAGGCTTTTGGTTAGATAGTCTTAGCTAAACTGAGGTTTGTGTGTGCGTGCGTGCGTGTTTTCAACATTTATGCTTGTTGATATGTGCACGATGTGTATAGGAGTATGCCTACACAAGACAGTTTACAGTGTATAACACATATGCATGCATTTTACATATAATCTACATATACGCTATGGACCCGCTATCAACATTGTGTGTGTGTGTGTGTTGCATGTATGGATATTATACATACACATACATTTTATTCATTTACACTTATATAGCTATGCATACGGTGAAAGCTCAGTAGACATTGATGTGATCCATGTACTCTATTATCATACATACATTATAAAGATGTGCGATAGAATGCTTAGTTTATATCAGTATGTCAAGCACGTATCATCTCTCTCTCTCGCCCACACACACACACACACACACGTACACAATATTCATGTATTTGCAGGTCTTCTTGCGGGATTTTTGTATGATAACGAGGCTTCTAAGTCAAGGAGTCCTGGCATCCCAGTTATGGCAAACTCGAGCCCCATGTGGGGATTTACGAACATCTCAAGTAGTGAGACATGTCTTGGGACACACTGTTTCAGGCTTACATTCATCATCATGGCTGGAATATGCCTCCTGGGGTTCATTGCAGATGCCATACTTACTGTGGTTACGAGGCCCCTTTACCGCGAGCTTATGAAGAAATTCGCAAGTAAGAAAGACAGTCTATAACATATTACGTTTACTATGTAGTTTATTTTTGGTACATATAGTTATTACTTGTTACATTGCCTTTGAAAGAGAGGCTGTCTAAGTTTGACAATGTGTTATCCAAAAGATTAATATTTAACATGTTTTTTGTGTTATTATTTTATTTAATTCATTAAGTTAAATAAATTGTTTAATCCACCTTACATGTTTAACTATATGCATGCATGTGTTTGCCATGTATATGTAGCAGCAGGTCTGATATACTTAGATGTGTAAATAAATATTCAAAGATGCACTGTGAAGCTTAGCAATTTCATTAACAATAATAATGATAATAATAGTAATAGTAAATTACTATGTATAAATTATTCTAATAGTAATAATAAATTACTAATGGTTTGTTGTTGATTTTTAAGCTAAAGATTTTATATAATTCAACCAAGTCAACCTGTGATGTAATAAAGTAAGAATAATTATAATTTAATCTTTAAATTATTTTTATAAACCGTTATAAAATATGGCTTCTTTTTGTGAGAAATTTTTGTTAAACTTTACCCATAATAAATAATAATATATAATGTATAATAAACATATAAGTCAAAGATGTAAAAAAAATAAATTAAATTTTGCTTACATTGCGTAAGGTTTATTCATTAAAAGTTAATTTTTCAGTGCAATGATTTTGAAATATTCCATTTCATTTTAACATAAGTGTAGAATTTAGAGATAATAATATATTTGTACTATTTCATCTTTTTGACATAAATTTAAGTTTAATGAAGTTAAGAATTCAATTTCAAATAATTAATTATAAAAAATAACTAATAATGAAAGAAAATGTACTATTGGAGAAGCATGATATATCATAAAATAAAGTAGCTTCCATATATATATGAATCTATGCATGCGATACGACAACATCTGTGAGTCTGTTATGCGGTTCAGTATTAGGTTTGGGATTTAGTTCGGCGTGCATATCCTAACATGCCTGAGCCTATTAAGCTCGGTATGTTATGGCCAACTATGCGACCCGAACTTGTTCGATTCGTTCGGGCTCTTCGTCCTACCACATTGGAGGAAGCTTTTGCACTAGCTCAACGTTTTGAGTTGGTGCCTGGTGAGGGCCGTGTTCCCCTTGGGTTACCTGCTCCTCTTGTTCAGCGTGCTGATCCAATGGAGGTTGATGCTGCTGCATATGTGCCCGCACGGCAAGCCTTTCGTGGTCGACCTCGGGGCCCACCCCGTGGACCACCTCCACGAAATCGTCCTGCACCTGCTCCAGTACCTGCCCGTGGTGGTCAAAATCCACGGATTCGTGACAGGAGGAATCGGAACAATGCAGGTCGACCCAATCAAGTTCATTGTTGGGCCTGTTGGGCGCCTGGACATACTTGGCGGGCATGCGATGTGTATCCTGATTGGCGTCCACCACATCCAGGCTGGCGACCATATGTTCCGGATGGTGTGCCTGTGGCGGCCATTATGTCTGATGATGAGCTTCCAGATGATGAAGCCTCTCTTGCAGATGGATCTGTTGCGGAAAACCAGTAATCGTACGGGCGACGGAGGGATCCCGTGCGATGGAGACTTCACCTCCATGCTTTTTTCCGCTATGCATATCAAGGGTTTGCAAGTTCCACCAGATCATCCAGTTTTCACATTTTCTGCACGAGTGAATGATCTTTCAGTCACAGTGCTTGTGGATACAGGATCCAGTATGTCTTCCATAACTACTTCTCTAGCGCATCGGTGCTCATTACCCTTAAGACGTGCAGATAAGGTCTTGCACATTTTATATGGTAATGGGCAGTCTCGTGCAGTATCACAGTACACCACTTCACTACGCTGGTTTGGGTGCAATGTAAGTTTCCCTCTGGGTCTCTTAGGGTTGTCCCTTCCCAGGTCTTTGACATTATTCTGGGATGTGATTGGTTAAGCAGTCGAAAGGTATGTGTGATTTTTCACTCTCTCCTCCTGTATTACGCTTGGAGTCTGTGTCTTGCAGTCTGTTCCTTTACGTCCAGAGAAGCTTGTTGCTGTTTGTATCACACATACAGCTCCTTTGATTCCGTCTTGGGGTGGTGTTCATCTCAACAGGTTCAAATGCGGATCCGTCACCGGTATCGAGCACAATGCATCGAACAACTTAAGCAGTATGCAAGTTTGTTCAAATTTGATCTGTCCCAAGGTGCACGTGTGAAGACTCGACACTGTATACCCACGGCAATGCAAAGCCTTTCAAAGTCCCGGTTCGACGCAGGTCACCAAAAGTTATCAGCCATGCGAACAGCTGTTACTGATATGATTGGTAAGAGTGTGTCGTCCATCACGGAGTCCATGGGCATGTGAACCTCATTTGGTTCCCAAGCCTGATGGATCTCTCGATTTTGTGTGGATTACCGACCTCTTAACGATGTTACCATCAAAGATGTCTATCCACTTCCGAACTCTGCCGATCTATTAGATCGTTTGGGTCAGAGTCGATGGTTTACTAAGTTGGATTTGGCATCAGGATATTGGCAGGTTCCTATGGCTGAGGAGGATATTCCAAAAACGGCCTTCCGGACACCATTTGGTCTTTACGAGTTTTTGGTCATGCCTTTTGGATTGACTTCAGCTCCTGCCACCTTTCAACGCATGATGGATGAGCTTCTTTCCGATATGCCTGATATCACTGCCGATTTTATCGACGATGTGCTCATTCATGGGTCTGGTTCTTGGGAGGATCACATTCGTGATGTACGGCGCGTTCTTGATCGATTTCGAGAAGTTGGCCTGAAGTTGAAACTTGAAAAGTGTGTGTTTGGTTCGACCGACACCACTTACTTGGGTTACCGTATATCTCGAGAGGGTTTACAGGTGGATCCAATGAAGTTGCGAGCTGTTCGAGAGTTCCCTCGTCCCCGTACAGTACAGGAAGTCCAGTTTTCTTGGGCAAGGTGCAGTACTTGGGTCGATTCATCGATCATCTCACTGATCGAACTGCCCCTCTTCGGGAGTTAGTTCGTCCACAGGTATCTTTCAGGTGGACTCGCAGGTGTCAGCAGGCATTTGACCAGTTAAAAGAGTTCCTGACAACTCCACCATTGCTTCAATACCCAGATTTTACTCGTCCGTTCATTTTACGAGTAGATGCCTCAGATGTTGGTATTGGTGGTGTATTGATGCAAACTGATGCTGTGGATTCTTCAATTCGACACCCGGTGGCTTACATTAGTCGAGTACTCACGCCGGCTGAGCGGAATTATTCCACTACTGAAAAAGAATGCCTTGCTGCTGTTTGGGGTTTTGAACGACTTCATGCCTACTTACATGGGAGTGAAACACTTTTGGAGTGTGATCATGCTGCTGTCACTTCCTTATTAAAACGGAAGAATTTAGTGGGTCGCGTAGCCAGATGGGCATTACGTCTCCAGGTATATAACTTTAAGGTGGTGCACAGGCCTGGGCGAACAATGGTGCGGATGCACTTTCTCGAGCACCCCTCTCCGATTCCACTTTGCCTGCTCATGCAGTAGCTGCAGCATTCGGTTTGATACAAGCCCCTCAGGTATTCGATGCCGACTTACCATCCTTGGAACAGTGGCAGGATGCTCAAAAACATGAACCATGGACGAGGCAATTACGCGATGCGTTTGCAATCCGTCTTCCGAACCTCGGTTTCGACAATATCATGCTCAGTTTCGACTTCAGGATGGTTTATTGTATTTTATTGGGACAAATCCAGAGGACAGATGGCGTTTGGCTGTACCCTCTACATATGTTCCACACCTTCTTCGAGCATATCATGATTCACCTATTGTTGGAGGTCATCTTGGTCACCAACGAGTGTTGGAGAAGCTGCGCCGATCATTTTATTGGCCAGCATGCGTGGTGATGTGATCAGGTATATTCAAAGTTGTCCCACTTGTCAAACTCGGAATTCCTCTAACCCAACATCTCCACCAATAGAGAGGTGTGAATACTAAATACGATTCCATTAGGTCTGACTGATACATGGTATTTATACTAAGTGTCTGTGCTAGGATTAGCACTCTTGGTACCAAGTAAATCATGGTGCCCAGATTAGCCAGCCCCCAGATTAGCCAATGCCCATATTAGTGTGTATGAATCCTAATGCCACTTGGCACCATCATGGCAAAGTATATGTGGCGTATATACATAGTATATACCATGGAACCTTACATCATCCCCCTCTCAAGACATGGCTTCTACCTATCAAGGTGGTCCTCCTCCTTGGACGAGTGTCCGTTGGTGGAACGGTAGTAGCCGACACACATGAGCGACATGTTGTGACTTCCGAACCCCATCACGCCGCTTCAAGCGATACACTTGTGTTCCCAATTGTTCTTCAACACTCCAAGGCCCGACCCATCGCAGTTGAAGCCCTGCTGCGTGTGTTTGATCCCCTAACCTTGGAAACTTGACGAGAACCAAATCTCCCACTTGGTATTGAGGTGGCATTCGATGTCGTTGATTATAAGTCCGACGCTGATACTCTTGTGCACGAGCTAACTGTTCTCCACCTTGAGCATACAACAAAGGAAGGACTTGGTTCAAATGCTCCAACCACATACGCCCATCCATATACCGTGCTTCGTGAGGAGTGATGCCAATTGCTGGTGGCAATACATGTTCACGACCATACAAAGTTTTGAATGGGGAAATCCTTGTTGACTTGTAAGGGGCTGAAACATAAGCAAATTGGAGATATGGAAGCCACATATCCAATCCGTATGGTCAGGACGCACATACTTGGCAAGCATGACTTTGAAAGTTCTGTTCAACCGCTCCACCAAACCATCAGTCTCAGGATGATAAGCTGAGGCAAAAGATTGTCGGATCTGCAATCGTCGCATCAACAAAGCTACTGCTTCCGCTGCTGGGCCTGGTCCTTGATCCGATAAAATTCGTTCGGGACAACTATGCCTCAGCACCACTTGAGCTAGTAGGAACTTGATGATGGAAGTTGCTGTAGCATTTGGCAAAGTACACACTTCTACCCACCGAGTCAAGTAATCAGAGCACACAATGATGTATCGATTACCGAACTGTGACACAGGGAATGGTCCATGATGTCATACGCTACTAGCTCAAAGGGGCGAGAAACTCGAATTGGTTCCAGGGTTTCCGCAGGAGGAAGTGTGGACACGTTATGCCGTTGACACTCCAGACACGTATGAATGTACTCATGTAGGTCTTGTCGCAATCGGGGCCAATACAAGTGCTGTCGAATCCTCTGACGTGATGATGAATCTTAAGTATTTCAAGGAGTACATCCGAACTTGCACTTCTGCTCTTTCAACTTCAGCCCGTATTGCACCAATCGCTGTAGGACCCGCTCTAACTGCTGAAGGTGCTCCTCCACGTAGCAAAGTGAATAAGAAGGTCATCGATGTACGCACGTGCAAATTCTTCAAAGCCCTCCAATAGCTCATCCATCATCCGTTGGAAAGTTGCTCGGGCCCCGACCAACCCAAATGGCATGACCGTAAACTTGTACAAGCCTGATGGTGTTCGAAATGCTGTCTTTGCTGCATCTTCAGGAGCCATAGGGATCTGCCAATAGCCGGAAGCCATGTCAAGGATAGTGAAGTACCGGCTATTCCCCAATGCATCGACAAATCATCCACCCTTGGTAGTGGATATGAATCTGGAACAGAAAATCGTTCAATGGCCTGAAATCAATAGTGAAACGTGTAGTCCCATCCGGCTTCGGAACTAGGTGTGGTTCTGCTGCCCATGGACTTTGAGACTTACGTATCACCTTCAACTCTAGCATCTCCCTCACACAACGATTCAAGATATCCTTCTCCTTTGGAGATCGTCGCCTAAGCCCCATCCTGATCGGCGAGTTGTACCAGTCGGGATGTGATGCCGAGTAGTCAATAGGGGATTCGCATCTCCTAGAGCACCTTCAGCAGTTAGAGTGGGTCCTACAGCGATTGGTGCAATACGGGCTGAAGTTGAAAGAGCAGAAGTGCAAGTTCGGATGTACCTCCTTGAAATACTTAGGATTCATCATCACGGCAGAGGGTGTGAAACCGGATCCTGAGAAGACCCTAGCTGTACGAGAATTTCCTGCTCCTGAGTCAGTCGCAGAGTTGCAGCGTTTTCTTGGGAAAGGCAACATACCTAGCGAGGTTTGTTCCACGGTTCTCAGATTTGACAGCCCCATTGCGAGGATTGTTAAAACAAGAAGCTCAGTTCCGGTGGTCCAAGAAGTGTCAGAAGGCGTTCGAGGATGTTAAGGCATTACTAGGATCTCCACCTTTGTTACGGTATCCGGACTTCGCCAAATCCTTTATTCTTCGGACCGATGCTTCAGATGTCGGGTTGGGAGCCGATCTGTTGCAAGAGACTCCCAATGGTCAGCAGTACCCAATCGCTTATGCAATTGTAAATTATTATGAATTGTAAATTATAATAAATTTAATTGACATATTTACTTGAAATAATAAAATAATTCATTTCACTTTGACATATTTCTTTAGAAATAAATAATAAAAATACATTTATTTTATAAGCTATTATGCTAACATTGATAATATAATATACAAAATTTATTTGAAAAACTTAATATTATTTTATAACTAACATTTTCATATATATAAATAAAAATACATGTGTATATGTGTTATATATATCACTTTCATTTATTTATGTATAACAAATATTAAATTATCTTTATTTAATAATAACTTACTTATTAAATGACTTTAAAAAAAATATGTATTCATGATATTTTATAATGATTTTCGTATAACAATTAAATAACATTTATACAACGACTTTATGATATATGATAACAAATAAACAATATTTTTAAAAAGTTAAATTGTTATACAACTTTGTATATAACTTAAACAAAGGTTAATATAATATTACATAATATTACATTATTAGTTCTAATATTTTACATTATAATAAAATTAAATATATAAATAAAGCATAATAATATTATTTTCATATATATAATATATAAAGCATATATGATATTGAATATATACAGTATTCATAAATTATTTAATATTTTAAAAGCTATTTAAATTTTAAAATGCTTGAATAAAAAGTGTAATACAATTTATAATATGTATAACCATAATTTCTATACCATATGAATATTAAATACTTTAAAAGAGAAAACAATGTAAATTAAACATTAAAAATATAATTTTATTATTATTATTTTTAAATGTAATATATTAAACAAAATGATATACATTTTATTATTCAGTAACACTTTTTATTGAACAATCTTCAACTTTATGCATAGAAGATAAATCATAATTAAATTAATAATAATAATAATAATAATATTTTAACAATTTATTATAATTTCAAATGAATAATTCATATTATTATAATTTAATTTTTTAATAATTAATACCACTCTTCTTATGTCTTATTAATATGTGATGTAGAATAATTATAATTTAATCTTTAAATTATTTTAATATCATTATGAATACAAATTATTGTTTTATAAAAATTTTTGTCAAATTTTATTCATAAGAAATATCATCTAAATATAAATATATAAGTCAAAAATATAAAAAAAAACAATCCCTTTAAACTTTTTTCACTGTGATTAATAATGTTTAATATTGTCATTCATTAAAATGTATTTATTCATTTAAATTAAAATATCCCATACCATATTAACATAAGTGTTAAATTTTAAAGAATATATTTATATCAGTCACTTTTAATTCACTTTACATTACAATTAATAATGTTTAAGATTGTTATTCATTATAAATTAATTATTCACAATGTTTAAGATTGTCATTCATTATAATTTAATTATTCACTGTTATTGATATTGAAATATCTCATGTCATTTTAACATAAATGTTAAATGTAAAAAAAATATATTTGTACTATTTTTGACCATTTTTAATTCACCTTTTTTTATAAATATAAATATCTATAAGAAGATATATATTTAAAACCTCTTTTTAAGTATAATGAATTCTTGATAATTATAAAAATGATTAATAATGAAAGAAAATGTTAAATGCAAAAGTTTAATTTGATAATTTATAAGAAATAACTTTCATAAATATATAATTTTTATAATATGTATATGGTTTATATAGATTTTAAAATGCACTAAATAAATGTACAATTTTATGTGATTTTAACACTACCATAGGATACGTGCGTGGTGATTTTCTTAAATATTTAAATTTTAATAGATAATTAATTTTTAATCTATAAAAATTGAATTCACCAATTAAACTTGTTACATTTATGTTAATTAAACATAACTTAATAAAGATAACTATTGAACTATTTCAATACGAGTCAATTACACACATAAATTTAAATTCAATCTCAATTATTATTATAAGTTTATACATATTTTAACCAGTCAACTTCATAATAATATGATTATCATTTATAACCTTTGTTCACGTGATACATGTTTCTAATCCAAAGTCCAATTAATTGATATTTAAATATTAGTACTTTTAATATAAGTATAAATGAAATAAAGATTATACATTTAATTTTTAACATATTGACATATTTACTTCAAATATTGACATATTTATCTAGGACAAAAAAAAAAATACGCTTTGAATTTGACATATTTACCCAAAATAAAAATAAAAATACATTTTATTTTTAATCTTTATATGTGTGCGTGTTAACATATAATAATAATACATTTTTACACAAAATTATCTTAAACTTGATATTGTGAGAGCTCGGAATATAGAAATGTGTATCTCCATTAGTTCAGAAACCCTAACTTATTACAAGAGCGAGTGGTCCAGATTGAATCCAATCCGACGGCTATCAAATCCACTACGCTAATAATAGTATGTGCACATGCAGCCTACACGTGGATCTTACATCATCCCCTCCTCTCGGAAGGGTGTAAGTTGGTTAGGGTTCTCTTGTAGACGGGCCTGGATCTGGAGGAACATCAGGAGGAGGCACTGGTGGATCTATAGGCGGCACAACTTGTTCCCGTTGCACAAAATGCTTTAACCGTTGTACATGTACAATCTCCGGAGGATCGGGTTGAATGTCGTGCCGAACCTCATAAACCTGTGGTCCTACTTGCTGTAACACTCGATACGGTCCTTTCCATTGAGGAAAGAGACTCTTAGCTAAACCACGTACCGTAAGCTTGGGAAAACGAACCAACACCAGTTCATCAACCTTGTACTCCGCAGGAGGACGATGATGCGAGTTGTACCGTTGTTGTTGTCCTACTTGTACGCGGCCCAAGTGTTCTGCTGACTCCGCACGAACCAATGGAAGGATGCTTGTCAGATACCGATCCCATGACCTAGCATCAGCAGCTCGCGGTAACCGAGACGGCAAACCCAACTCCGTTGGCAACACCGGGTCATGACCATACAAAAGCTTATATGGAGAAGTACCAATGGAACTTTGAACTCCAGTGACATAAGCATATCGAAAAGACGGCAGATAACCATCCCAATCTGAATGTTGAAAGTTCACATACTTTGCGATCATCCCCTTGAAGGTTCTAACAAGCTGTTCCACTAAACCATTTGTCTGAGGATGATAAGCACTTGTGAAAGTGTGGCGTATCCCTAATCGAGATGTCAAAACATGAAATGCCTCAGCCATAAATGCGGGACCATTATCCGAGAGAATTCGCTCCGGACAAGAATGCTGAAACACGACCCGATTCAGGAGAAACTGACCAACAGCAGAAGCAGTCGCACTAGCAAGAGCACCAACTTCTACCCAACGAGTTAGGTAATCAGAAGCAATAATAACGTACTCGTTACCAGCAGTTGACCGCGGAAAAGGTCCCATCAAATCAAATGCCACCAATTCAAACGGACGAGAAACTGCAATTGACTCCAACCGTCCTTCCGAAGCACATGGGGGAGTATTGCGAGCTTGGCACCACACACAACTACGCACATACCGAATCACATCTCCTCGCAACTCCGGCCAATAGAAAGATCTGCGCAGCTTCTCCATCACCCGACGATGTCCCATGTGCCCGCCAAGAATAGGAGAGTCATGGTAAGCATGGAGGAAGCGTGGAATGAAGATTGAAGGTACCACCAACCGCAAAGGATCATCTGGATCAGTCCCATAAAATAAAGAAGGTCATCCTGAAGGCGATACTGTGAATGTAAATGCCTGAAAGGCAAGTCATCAGCAAGTGATGCAGGATTCTCAAACCCATCACGAAGCCTTCGAATCCACGGCTCAACCTTTTGAGCTTCCCGAACCTCATCCAAAGACGGCAAATCTAACTCTGCATTCTGCGGACACTGAACGTCAAGCACAGCAACTGCTGATGGTACGGAATCTTCATCCAAAAAGTCCACTGAAGCTGGAACAACTGGTTCCTCTGGGGCAACAGAAGAGAGAGAAGGTGGAAGAGGAGCCCGAGAAAGAGCATCAGCATCAGCCATGGAACTCCCTGGACGATGAACAACTTCAAAGTCGTAAATTTGAAGTTTCAAGGCCCACCGAGCAGTACGCCCAATCAAATTCTTTCGCTTCAACAACGAAGTGACTGCTGCATGATCACCTTCCAACAACGTCCGCGAACCATGCAAGTAGGCATGGAGCTTCTCAAAACCCCAAACTGCTGCTAGACACTCCTTTTCAGTTGTGGAGTAATTCACCTCTGCTGGCTGCAATGTACGGCTGATGTATGCAATGGGATGTCGTTGGCCAGGAACACTTGTACTCTCCTGCATCAATACACCCCCGAGGCCGATGTCAGAAGCATCTACACGCAAGATGAAAGGACGAGTGTAATCCGGGTACGCCAAAACTGGAGGAGTCGTCAACAACTCTTTGAGATTGCAAATGCCTGCTTGCAATCCTTAGACCAAACAAAAGAAGTCATTGACGATTTCAACAACGCGCGCAACGGTGCAGTACGATCTGAAAGATGATCCACAAAACGACCCAGATATTGTACCTTGCCAAGAAAGCGTTGCACATCATTCACACACTTCGGCGTAGGGAACTTCAAAACTGCAACTAGTTTGTCAGGATCGACTTGCAAACCTTCACGTGAAATGCGATAACCCAGATAAGTGGTGTCCTTTGATCCAAATACACACTTAGATGGCTTCAACTTCAAACCAACTTCCCGCAGTCGATCCAAAACCTTACGTACATCACCGACATGCTCCTCCCACGTTCCATCCGAATGGATCAAAACATCATCGATGAAATCGCAGTCACCTCCGGCATGTCGCAAAGAACCTCATCCATCATACGCTGGAAAGTTGCTGGAGCATTGCTCAAACCGAAAGGCATCACCAGGAACTCGTACAGGCCAAATGGTGTTCGAAAAGCAGTCTTGGGAATGTCCATGTCAGCCATCGGAACTTGCCAATATCCAGATGCGAGATCTAACTTGGTGAACCAACGGCTCCGCCCCAGTCGATCCAAAAGGTCTGCAGTATGAGGAAGTGGGTACACATCTGAGACGGTTACCTCATTTAACGGGCGATAATCAATGCAGAATCGAACGCTCCCATCAGGCTTCGTCACAAGGTGAGGTTCGCACGCCCAAGGACTTCGAGACTTCCGGATAACACCCTTCTCCAACATCTCTTTGACATTCGCTCGTAAGATCTTGAGCTCCTTTGGTGATCGACGCCGAACAGGTACCTTGATTGGCCTAGCTTCTCCAGTTGGAATAGGGTGGCGTGTCGCAATCTTGGCCCCAGATGACAAGTCGAAGTTGAAAAGATCAGCATACTCCTTCTTGAGTTGATCAACAACTACAGCACGACGATCATCTGATGGATCCAAAGAAGAAAGGAAGAGCATGAAGGGAAAATGGTTGGAAATAAGGGTGAGACAAAAGTGATGGAAGCAGAGGTGGAAGCAGATGGACGAAGTGGAATAGAAGTAAGAGGAATGGAAGAAAGACGAGGGAGAGTCAAACAAGGGGGAGACTTTTCAAAGTCACACTTGGCATGATTGCGAGTTAACCAATCCATACCAAGAATAAGGTGAAAAGCTTGACTCGGCACCACCCGCAAAGATTGAAGCTCGAGCTCACAATCATCCACAAACAACAATGTCCACTTCATCCCGCGAACAAGCATGAGTATGTCCGTTGCCGTACAGAATGAAGACTGGTTCTACCGCACGACGCAAATGAAGGCTGCAACGTGTAGCAACAGATTGAGAAACAGAGGACAAACTTGAACCTGTATCCACCAACACTGAAAGGAAAACAGGATGAGGTGTGCGATTGAAACGAGCTTGAAAAGTGAAAACCGGATGATTTGGTGCCGAGTGAACCCCTTGATGATACTCCCGAAAGAAAGATGGAGGGGTCACTAATTTATTCGCACGAGGACCCTCCTCTACTCGTGCGATTCGTCGTTTCCCGGAAGATCCACCGCATCACAACCTTCCACTGCAGCAGCACCAACCGGACGTTGTTGCGCCATGGCCTCCATCCTGGAAATGGGGGACGCCAATCGGGAAACCGTTGACAGCGCCGATACGTGTGTCCAACCTCATCACATGCCCAACAACGAACTGCACGTCCACGTCCTCGTCCACGGGCCCCACCTTGTGCTGGTACACGAGCGGCAACAGCCTCAACCTCCATCGGAGCAGGTCCATCCCCAACATGGAGTGGAACAAGAGCACGTGAAGGCACAAGTGGGAGAGGTGACGACTCATATCGTTGTGCCAGCCTCAAAGCATCGTCAAGAGTCACTGGAGCTAGTGCATGCACAAGCCCCACAAGGTCTTGACGAAGTGCTGGCCACAACATACCTAACTTGATGCGTTCCGACATGTTAGGTTCTGCACGCAGCAAAAGGCTTCGAAAGCGAACACCAAACTGCATCACCGACTCAGATGGCTCCTGACGAATACGATGCAACTGCTGAAAAGCATCATCACAGTCGTCCGCATGCCCAAATGCACGTTTGAAGATCTCTGGAAGAATATTCCAATCTCCACGAGTTGCAACGTCCAGACCATTGTACCACTGCAACGCCGTCCCTTGAAGACAAGTAGGAAACTCGCGCAAACACTGAGCACCGTCCCACGAATGATATGTGGCAACCACAGTGAAGTGGTCAAACCAATGGTACACATCATCTCCAGGATTTCCGCGAAAGAAATCCGGTCGGACACGGGGGTTTGCAACATGCGTAGGAGGAGTACCCTGGCTGTGAATGCTGCCATCAACTGAGAATGATTGTTCAGTTGCACACGCATGGCATCCAACAACTGCATGAGTAACTGCTCCACAGACAAGGGATTTGTCTGTTGTGGATTCATGGATGAAGAAGAGACAAAATCCACAAGAAAGGAATAGATCTAGACAATGGAAAAGCTAGACCTAAGAAGACAGAGAAAAAAGACACAAATCCGAGCACTCCGTAGGGACAATTAGAGGTGCCCCTCACCTCCACCAATGTGAGAGCTCGGAATATAGAAATGTGTATATCTCATTAGTTCAGAAACCCTAACTTATATACAAGAGCGAGTGGTCCAGATTGAATCCAATCCGACGGCTATCAAAATCCACTACGCTAATAATAGTATGCACATGCAGCCGTACACGTGGATCTTACAATATTATTTTATGACCAGCAGTTATATATATATAATTAAAAATACATGTATGCCAAGTTAAAAAATTACTTTTTTTTTTATAACATTTTAAATAAATTTTACCATCTCTTTTTTATTGTTGGTTTCCACGCAGATAATCCACATATAACTTGATTCTTCCATCCAAGCAGCATCCAATCTCCATCCTTCCCAAAGCTGAAATTCTCATTATATTTGGATCTCCCCCACACCATCCTAACCTTGTCATAAACCTCGTCATCAATCTCCATCTGCTCAAACCCGGCTCTCCTCGCCTTGGAACCCCACGCTGCATATACATCCGGGCGCTCCCATCGATCCACTCCCTCACATCCCACAATATTCATAATTCCCTTGGACAGCAGCAGCTCCATATAAATCTTCTCTTGTGGATCATCCAGGCACGCATTCAAGTACTCTATCTTGGCAAAGTAATATTTGACAGCCTCATCAAATCGCGGTATGAAGAACGGTGAGCTCAGGCCCACGTTTGCTACACCCATCACGAATACCTTCGGTTTCATCCGGTGTATCCTCTCAAAGAAGACCTTCCTTGGGTTGTTGCTCGTTACAAATTCATCTCTGAGATGCCTCAACCGCAGAGTGGAATGCACAATCAATGCCTCACCTGGTCGAGCATGTTCAATCTCAACAAGCTCCCACGAATTGGAGCTTACATGTTTATACTCTAACTGCACTCCTTCAGATCTTGCGAATCCTACTAAGCATTTCTCTATCTGTGCCACCTCCAAAGAAAGGCCAGGGAGCTCTATACCTGTTATCCTCAGATGCGGACTACCCCCTGGAGAACTGAGAGAGCTTTTATCAAGCAAAGCCAGTGATAACCGCGATAGATTCCATAGTCTACTATATGCACCCTCTGCTCTCCCATACACGCACGAAGAATTACCTCGCTAGCGAAGAGCTGAGGTGCACGGCTTTCCGGTAGACAGGAGCTTTCGCGTCTAGGAGCAATCTGCTGCTGCATCTCGCTGCAATTGCTCTATAAGCTTGTGGGCCGGTCCCTGATAGCCTGGCTACGAGGCATCTATGAAATAAAGAGTTGCTCTCTCTGAACCGACTGCTGAGACGCAACTACGTCCTTGAGCTCCCTAACCATTTCACAAAACCCTGCAGTTGCGATGCTTAACGAGAGAGAGAGAGAGAGAGAGATTACCTGAGGCGTTGCTTGCTGCTACAGCACGAGCACACTGCATAAGAGTCCAGCAAAGATCTGATGCATCCACTGATTGCTTGACATACCTTTGAGACTCAGGAGAGACGAGAATGGTGAGCTCATCTAAGAGAGATTGATAGGATTTATACTGCTCAAGTGGCGGCTGCTGATCGACTTCTTCGTCCTCCATGAGCATCTTGGATATGTAGTCGAGATTTGGATCAGAATCGCTGGAATTCTGGGTTGTGATCGAAGATTCTGATGAAGAAGGGGATTTTGCAGCTGGCTCGAGCTCGACATGGTGCTGCTGTAAGACTCTTCGCAATTTAGAAGCTAGATCTTCTCCCATGTTTCCCATCGAATAGAGATTTCCCAAAATGCGGTCTTAAGAAACTGCAAGTGTTCCAGTCGTAGTTGAACTTCTCCAATTTTGACTAGAGACAAATTTGCCACGTCCTAGATATTTCAGTATTTTTTTATTTATAAAATTCATATATAAATATATACTTTTTATTGTACAATACTCTGATTTTATAATACAATAATTAAATCTATACTGAATTTGCTCTAATCTTAACCGTCCAATTAAGCATATTCTTAACATTACACAGCTTAACCTGATATATAAGGGAGCGACAAAATCGAGTCGTCGTATCAAATTTATCACGGAACGAATGATATTTTATTAATTTAATTTTAAATTGAAATCTAAATTTATAAATTTTAAATAATGGATGAAAAATCCTAGCAATATGATTTTAATATCTTTAAGTATGTAATTTCTAAAATTAAAAAATTTAAGTTAATATTTTTAAAAGTCTACACAATATGTAATGTATGTTTATGCATATAATACATTAATATAATATAAAATTTAAAATGTAAATACCAATGTGAATATCTGAACCGTTAAAAGTGCTATAATCATGTGTGATGAACATCCTCGAAGTTGTAACATCAAATCATAGTTTTTAATTTTATGACAAACACTTGGAAGGTCAACTTTAAAAAGTATCTCTCCTTATATATTATTATATTTAGTATATCCACGTTTGTATATTAACATGCATATAACTATGGTGATTAAATATTTTCACTTCTAATATCTCGATAGTTTTAATGTATAATAGACGGTTCAGGGTTTCACTGTTGTTCACTTAAATGGATGAGCATTTGGTTTCGCAATTACAAAGGATCATTCAGCGGCACAATGTTAAGACGGAGATAGCTGTTCCAAAGACACTGCAGTTGTGTTCTTACCAAGACTACTCCAATGGATGTTCAAGTGAAGATCCTACAGTCTCCTATATCTCCCGAATGCTCCTCGACGATCACCCGGAATCGGAGAAATACAGCTCTTGAACTCCAAGACTTACTCCACGATTTCAGTTCCATACTCTCCAATGATTCCCCCAAAGGTATGTGTGTGTGTGTGTGTGTGTTTGCATCTCTTTCACACGCACGCACGCACGCACGACAGCAACGAGAGCGTGGGAACTATGGATCTGCACTGGAAGCTGATGCAATGTGCTCGAGCCGTGGCAACCAATAACATTTCAGGTTAATGTCTAATTGATATAATCTGTCTATTTTTATAGTAAGTCTCGTGAGCAACTTTATCTGTAGTAATTGTTACGTTTTTGTAGGATTCTATGAGATAGCTAAAGAGATTGAGGATGCAACTGCACCTACGGAAAGAGCGATACATTATTATTTCATAGAGGCACTCAGGTCGAAGTTAGCTGGAGCAGAGGAGGTTCACAGTCGTATAGAGCTCTGGCTGCGAGCATTAGCACGCAACATTCGCCTCGCCTGTTTTCCTTCCTTCAGAGCGCCACAAGTTTTCGCAAACGAGTATATTCTCCAGGCCTGCAGGGAATCCAGCGAAGTTCATATCGTCGACTTCGGTATATACTGTGGTACCAGTGGCCGTACCTGATCAAGGCGCTTTCCGTACGTCCCGAGAGGCCTCCAAAGCTGAGGATCACTGGGATCGAGTTTCCAGATGTCCGGAGGCTACGGAAACTCAGCACAGATTGACAGAGTTTGCTAACTCTCAAGGTATACAAAAACTGTACGTGTATATGTGTGTATAACAGCGTGTGTGTTATATAGGTGTGTATTTAGAGTACCACCAGATATTTTCAAGGTCATGGGAGACAGCTCGTATAAATCTATTTGATAATGAAACTCTTATAATTAACTGCAACTTGAGATTAAGGCATTTAAAAGACGAGTTTGTTGATTATGAACAATCCCACGGAAGATACTATTCGAGCGAATATACCAAATGAAGCCTAAGCTATTCTTCCATGCGTGGCAAATGCTGCTCTGAGCACGCCGTTTTTCTTACCACGGTTTGAAGAGGCACTAAGGTATATTAAATATTTAGTTTTTTTTTAATTAAAATTAAAATTAAATAATTAATAATTCATATAATATTATTAGCTATTACCAAGCAAAACTGGAGTACCGGATGCGTGGTTAAGGGACGATGTTCAGAAGAGAAAGTTTATGGATGACGTTGTTGGCAATGATATTATGAACGTGTAGCGTGCGAAGGTTCAGACCGATAGAGAGATTAGATACGTATTAAAAACTGGGATTTGAAGCGAGAAAGCGGGATTCGAAACCGGTGGTGCTTGATAAGGTTTATGACAAGGTTAGGGAGATTTGGGGTGGGTTTAAGTATAATGAGCTTTAGGTTTGGTAGAGATGGGGAATGATGTTACTTGGCTGGAAAGAGCAGGTTATGTGTGTTTATCTGCTTGGAAAACCTCTACTTGAGCGTTAAACTCTTGTGTGTGTATGCGTGTGTGTGCGTGTGTTTTGTGTTCAGTAGATTCCGTGGAATTCCTAGTACGCTGAGATTCCGGAGAATATACCTAGTTAGGGAAATTAGGTAGAGGGTTTTGAGCTATGGCGGCAGGGAAGGGGAGGAAGAAGAAGAAGAAGGGGAGCGTTTGGGATTCAAGAAAGAGAGCTCCAGGAAGCTGAGCGCCTGCACGGATTGCTCTTCGGGACGCTCGGAAATGTGGCCGACAATCTGGGTAAGGAAGTAGTCGATTTCAGGAGAGATGTCCTTGGAGATTGATCTGCACGCTACACCGCATACGCACAGGTAGGTGTATGTGCACACATATACTATATGATGTGTATAATATATACATCTATTATATCCGCGATATAAACCCATATACGCTTTGTTATTTTATTGTTTACATATAAATGTAGAAGAATCTATAATATCCCATATTTATGTATACATATATTATTAAAAACCATATGCTGTTTGTAATATAAACATGTTCGAGAGACAAATGTACAAATGTATACATATACATCCATAGACCCATGGACAACATCTAGAAAATTAACATGAATCTGTTGTATAGTATGCGTAGAGAGACACACATGTGTATCTACACTGTGTTCGTATATTATATCATCCCATAAATGCTGTGTATAATATATATAAAATCCATATATGATGTATACAAACTAGATAAAATCCCATATGTACATTTAAGTCCTCTTTAACTGTATAGTTATAGATTAATCTATATATGTCTGCAAATGATTACAAGATACACATTAGAAATCTGTATCAGACACACATATGCATATAGAGAATCACATGTATATATAGAGACTCATATATGCGTATGAAAGACTCATACACGTGTTTATACGCTTTATGTAATAGATAGAATTAAGATTTAGTCGATCATGATACTAGCCGTGAGTAAATGTCTGCTGCATATGTGAACCAGTATATACGAATATACACATATAGACGTTATGTACAGATATATCTATGTAAATAAAACTATGTACAGTTAAGATTCTGATCTGAAGGTAGACATTAATAAACACGGTTAAGAGTCGTAATTTTGAGCTGATCCTAAAGCTGCTATACAACACGCATATTATCTTTGAATTTATTTAGAAGTAGGAGTTTGATCCCGAAGAGGCACACAAGTAGTCCTGTATGTGGGTATACACGTAATATCTATTTGTATGTACTGATAAGTGTCTAATACGAAAGCGGATAAACTTGCATAATATGATCACAGAGATTGGTAATGCAAAGTAACTATACATTTATGTATATATACATAATACACAGATACTGAGAAACACACAAATAGATTTAATGATCTTGACGCTCTAGAACCCCGACACATAGTATCCGTTTTATATGCAACACACACACTAGATTTATAATCGTTTGGTGTGCAAGCAGTGTTAGGGATGGATTGGAGGATGAGAAGAAGCCTGCGTGGGTTGATGAAGCTGAAGATGAGGTCGAGGTGAAGACTGACAAGGGAGTGAGGGTTATTCCTGGTAGAAATTATGTTGCGGAGCTTAGAGCCCATCATGCTAAGCTCAATCCAGGAACAGACTGGGCAACACTTCCTTCTGAAAAGAAGCGAAGGCGTACAAGCGATTCTGACTCAGAGTTGGATGAAGAGGATGAGGTAAACATTATTATTATATATATGTAGTACATATGGCTTATTGATGTTTATATTAGTTTCAGCTGCCATTTGTATGTATGTAGAGAAATACTTTATATATATATATATATATATATATATACTGTGTAAACAGGTTAAGGACGATATACTTAGGGAGAATGATGATCTAGTAGTTAAGAGTAAAGCACGACTCTCACAAGGATTAATCGAAGTATCAAGAGTGCGAGATGCAAATGCCGAGGAACCTTCAAATGCAGTCGTCCGATCTGTAGAGTTTCATACGAACGGTCAGATTCTCATGACTGCTGGATTTGACAAGAAGCTCAGATTCTTCCAAATAGACGGTAATATCGTAGATTATACATATATAGATATTTATATGCATATTTCTCCAACCATTGTACACGCATGTATATCTGTATATACATATACTGTTTGTGCACATGTGGTTTTCCATGTGAACTTTATATTTATTGTTTGTGTTGTGTGTGTGGGGCTATTGTATCCCAGAATAGAAATGCATGTCTTCTGTACTATACCATTAAATTAACATTCTTATGATTTATGTAGTTTATAGATTGGTGCTTGTGGATATTATAATTAATCACGACACACGCACACAAAACTAAGTCATAATGTACGACTATAAATGAAGTCATAATTATATACTAAATTAACGTACTTCAATATAGGTAAACGAAACACGAAGGTCCAAAGCGTATTCCTAGACGAATTTCCCATACAAAAAGCGAGATTCACATCGGACGGTTCTAAAGTCATAGCAACTGCTCGAAGGAAGGTATATGCTCTTTACGATATGGTACATGGTAAAGTCCAAATGGTCGGACCGCTTATTGGACGAGAAGAGAGGTATGTATAGTCAGTAGTGTGCGTGTGCGTGTGCGCTTGCGGTAAAGTTTTGCCAATTATCTATTCAACAGGAGTTTGGAGAGCTTTGAAGTTTGTCCAGATAGCAAAATAGTTGCATTTATGGGAAACGAAGGGTACATTCTCCTGAGCTCTTTAGGGACCAAACAGCTAGTGGGACTCTGAAGATGAATGGTTCAGTGAGGTCGTTAGCGTTCACTAATGACGGTAAACAGTTAATTAGCTGCGGTGGTGATGGTGAAGTATACTCCTGGGACTTAACCACAAGAAGATGTATACACAGAGGCAAAGACGAAGGTATATCCGTATTATACATATTCTTAGTATTCATAAAATTCATATCAAGTTAACTATATATATATATATATATATAAACATAGATTATATACATCTGTATGCATATAATATATGCGTATGCTAATGCCGTTTGTGGGAACTAGGTGGGATTAAACAACACGGCTTTGTGCATTTCTCCAAATAACAACTACTTTTGCACGGGATCTGCTAGTGGTGTGGTGAATGTGTACGACCGTGAGGAGTTTTTACGTGGGGACAGCAAGCCAATTAAGAGCTTAATGAACCTTACTACGACTATTGATAACTTGAGATTTAACCATGACACACAGGTACATAAATATTAAAAGAATATATTTAAATATATTTATATCTGTACATGAGGTAAGCGAAATGTATTTATGAGCTATAGCATACTATTCATGGTAGTATAACTGCATATGATACCATGTTACTATACTTCTATTGTTTAGCTACAATATACTACGCGAGTGTATTATGTTATTGAATCTATTTTGAAAGGTTTTGCATAAATTTTAACAATGTATATATTAGCACACACACACACACACGATTAATACGTAAATGCAGATACTTGCCATATGCTCAAGGATGAAGAAGGATGCATTGAGGCTTGTACATGTACCTTCATTTACGGTTTTTGCAAACTGGCCGACAATGAAGACTCCATTACAGTATGTGCATTCGGTGAGTTTTAGTCCGCACAGTGGGTATCTTGCTGCTGGGAATGCATCTGGCAAAGCCTTGTTATACAGGCTTCGCCATTACGATCATTCTTAAGGTATTATGTATTGTCTTAGATTTTTATTTTAAATAGTCAAAGAACAATATATGTATATATTAGTTGGGATTATGGTGTTGACGATGTAAAATTGTATTACATATATATATATATAATAGTTACATTATTGTTCCTTATATAAAACATTATTTCTATCTATATATGAACAGCGTCAGCTTATAATACACACACAAATATATAGTTATATAGTATATGTCACGTGGACCATACCGAGAGGGGAATGCCATTCTCCAATCCTGAAGAATCAAAAGCAAATGAATTAAAACAAGAATGAACTGAGTTATAATTCAAAGAACACACTGATTCATCAATATGTAGAGTAATCACATTCTGCAGAATTCCCTGCGAAATCCCTGGAATTGGCGAGAATTCTATGGATGCGCATTCCTGAGCACAGATTTCTATTGTCTTTTGTGCGATCTATAGGGTTGCACAATGGGAAAGTCAGGGGATATCAAAGAGTTCCGGGGTCACAAAGACAGAAGTTGGATGCTCTCAAGGATATTTGCACAATCCGTCTTACAGGGATGTGTTCTATTGCACGTACCTCCGATGTCGATGTCGATTAGCAAGCAGCATAGACATGCCGTGATGAAATCAATAAATACATTCAGACTTTGGGGAACTGCACTCGCCAGAACTCGCCATAGTGTGCCAATTCAACCCTAGCTTCTTATCGGACTCCGACCTCGGACTCGTATTCCGACCTCGGACATCGTCAATAGTCCACGTGGCAAAATCTGAGTGGCTCATTTGCTCTTAACCTTTTTAACCGGAATTACCTTTAATCTTGACCTATATATTCTAGGGCAGCTCTCATTTTATCATTAGGGTTGAGCAAAGATGATGGTCAGAAGCATGACTAGGCAAGAAATGATGGAGCTAAGGAAGAAGAAGAGAAAAAGCAACCTTACTTGAAGATTCTCAAGTTGATAACAAGACACGTAAATTAACGTCAAATCTCTCGAGCAAGTATCGAGTCCTCTCTACCATAGGCAAAGGATCCGAAGGCACGGTCTATAGAGTGGAGAGAATAGTAAATGGTGAATGGTTCGCTTGTAAAACCATTCACAAGTCACTTGGTAATGGTTTTCACGAGGTAGACGTTCTTCAAAAGCTCAAGGGCATTAAGGGTGTAATCCAATTAGAAGAGTTCATACAAGAAGAGAAAAAAAGATAGTTACCACCTCATATTAGAACTCTGCCCTAAAAATCTTCGTGAGCACATGGTTACCCATGGTGGAAAGATTGATGAGAAAGAAGCTGCAAAATTGATCGTTGAAGTTGCAGAGGCTCTCAAGGGTGTGCACACGAAAGGGATACTACACCGAGACATAAAGCCAGAGAATATTCTTCTTTCGTCTACGTGTGGAGAACCTCATTGGAAGTTGGTGGACTTTGGCTTGAGTTCTTCCGTCTGGGGACATTGTTACGAAAGCGTGGGAACTATTAACTACAGAGCACCAGAAGTAACGCGAGGTATTACACAGAAAAACGGATGTATGGAGTTTGGGAATGGTCTTATATGAAGTTTTATGTGGACACGCACCGTTTGAGCACATATGTCCCCATGAAATACACGACCGGTTTTCCATGTGGGAAAACTTGCCTCAAACAGAGTTACGTTGGACGAGTGTTAGTGATGATGCCAAGAAGTTCTTATTACAAATGGTTGATATGGATATCAACAAGAGATTATCAGTTGACCAAGTGATTCATCATCCATGGATATTAAAAACATCAGGTGTAATGATCTATTGTATTCTGTTAATTACTGTTTAATTAAACAAGCTTCTTCACACTTCTCTCTCTCTATTTAGAGCATTTAATTATGCCATCCTACAGAGAACTTGCGAGCAGTCTCCTTCACCTGCTGGCTTTCTCCTCAATCGATGCATCCTTCTCACAGATCTGTTCACTTCCTTAATCAGTGTCAGGAGCTTTCTTCTCTTCTGTCTTCTCACCATCACCAGGTTTCTTATCTGTATAGGCAACACATATCACCCACGTGTAATGCATATATATGTGTACGTCTGTATTACGATATTGTATGCTAATGTATCTGTAGGTCTGTCTCTCTCTCTATATAAATGTGTGTGTGTGTGTGTGTGTGTGTGTGGCAGATAACTACGAAAAGAAAGCCGAAAGCGGAGAATTCATAGGCAAGAACAACAGTATGAACGAGACAGACAGTTCACGTCAGTCATAGTATGATGGAAAAAAGGTCAAGCAAACCTACCTGGGGCGATACAAGGTTATTGATTCTTCGGATGTAATTCGTATTTTTTTCTATATTCTATTGCAAAAAAAAACGTGAGTATACAATCTTGTAATATATTCTTAAAGGAGTGGTAACACACACTCTCTCTCTCTCTCTCTCTCTCTCTATATATATATATATATATTGTGTGTGTGTGTGTGTGTGTGTGTGTGTGTGTGTGCATAAAGCACATATTTAGATATGCTGATATGTGTATACGAACTTACATAGAGTTGTACAGGTGCGTGTTGGAAATCTGGAGGATGCCACTGAGCACATTCGCAAGGTCTTGCAACGTGTGAAGAAGGATTACCTTAAAAGAGCACACAAGATAGAAGCCCTGGTAAGCGTTTATATATATACATATATATAGACACACACACATACACACACACACTGTGTGTGTGAACAGGAAAAGAACGATATACTTGGGGAGAACAGTTAAGAGCAAAGCACGACTCTCATAGAAGTATTGAGAGTGCAAGATGCAAATGCAGTCGTCCAATCTGTAGAATTTCATCGACGGTCACTAAGAAGCTCAGATTCTTCCATTCCAAATAGATGGTAATGGTAGATTATAGATATTTATATGCTGTGTGTGTAAGTGACAATGTGACATTACTATACACATTCTATATACATATATGTGTGTCTCTCTGTATAGATGCACATACATATAAAATAGATTCGCATGACTCTGTAAATGTATTAGACTCTATCTATCTATCTATCTATTTATATGCATACGGGTCTATATATGTATATATACTTTTGACATTTGTGTGGTATGCGTGTCTAAACAACGTATAATGGGTTGTATATATGCTGTATTTATACACACACACACACATATTATTTATTTAAGTTTTTCAATCATATATACTCAATGTTGCCATAAACAAGCAGACTAGAAACCATGTTTAACTAGTTATTGTGACTATGGTATATATTGTGTGCGGGTCCATTTATAACATACAATCCAGTAGTAGTACAAAATGTGTAAGGAAAAATTATGTAAAAAAATTAAATAAAAACTATATTAAAAGCTTATATAACTATATTAAAGTTGTATACATTTTGTATGGATTCGTACATGCATGCACTAAAATATTACATGCCATGGTTTTAATTGCATAGTTTATATTTAAATTATATAACTATATTATATACAATTAACAAATAGAATCATATTATTTAAATACGTAAATGTAAGGCATACAATTAAAACAAATGATAAATACGATTTTATAGTGCATACGTGTGTGGGGTGTGACACACACACTATGTTCATGCATAAATTAAGTAATAATATAAATTGTGATTTTTTTTTAAATAAATAATTTACTACATTAATATTAAGTTTAAAATCTAATTAAATACGATTATGTTACCAAAATGATCATCATATTGTGTCGATAATAGCTATTTCAGCTTCAGCTTCAGGTTGGCGGTGTTTGACTCTCTCCCTAGCCTTGGCATGCCAATTTTACTGCATTTTGCACTTGCTCGTTGAATATAGCTGCTTTATAATGGGATCCCATCTGTAAAATAGTCATAAAAGTATAAAATAAATTATATTTAAAATTTGAAATATATTACAAACTTGTATGGTTTATTCATTATTCATCGTATTTAAATTAAACATATTCTAAATATTTCGAGTAAATAAATATTAATAAATGCCAAATAAATTTATAAATATTATGTTTTCCCTTATTAATATTAGTTTAAATATTAATAATGTAAATTTTAGATAACATAAATGTGATATTTAAGACCTGAGTAACCAATGCATAGAGTGGTAATGTGCTGTAGCTGCATAAAACCTGAACCATAACCCTGATAATGAACAATACAAATGGATTGGAAACACCAAAATAACGAATAAATAAATAAATAATTGTGTGTGAATTATGTGTACACACAATTGATATTTCAATGTATGTGTGTGCGTGTCTGGTGTGTGTGTGTACAAGAATACTCACCCAATGACTAGTCGAGTGATAAGGAATCCTATTTTCTCCATTATACATGATGTAAAGCCAAGTGCTCTCTAGAAAATATCATAGTTAAGCATATACCCGTGTTCTATATATATTCAGATGCTGAATATATACGTATGCATACACACACACACACAAGATATGCTCACACCACACACCAACCAATGCACATTGAACAAGGATTAAACCACCCACACACACACACAGAGCTCAGGAGAGAGAGAGAGAGAGAGCTCACCCATATCCAAAAGAAGAGTGCTAGCTCAAAGGCATTCTGCAAAATATGTTAACATAAGTTTGTTCACAGACACAGCACGCACATGCACACGCACACGCACACGCACACGCACACACACAACACACACACACACACGTCACCTGGAAAAGGATAAAATGTAGCAAGCGTATGATGAGCATTGGGTTCTTATACCAGAAAAGATCATCACGCAGATTAATTGTATTGGTGCTAGATCATCCTGTTGTTTAGCAACATCAAGCGCAATTAACATAATTATATGCTGTAGCTTTGCTCCAATAACAAGTAACAACTGCATAAAACATTTGATCAAATATATGTATGTGTGTGTAAGAAATATGTATAAAATGAATACCCCCAATGGAACAAAAGAAATCCAAAAGTACGCGTTCCAACCTGTGGAAGATAGGTTAATTAACACACACACACACACGCACACGCACAATAATGTGTATGTATGTATGTGTACAACATAATACAGATTTGATAGACACATACAAAAGGTTTACCTTCGATATCCAGGAGAAGAAATAATACCACAAACACCCAAAATAGACCACTGTAATGAAAGAGTATTATAATCTTACACTCAAATATATTAACATAATTGTTTATAAGACTCAAATTTTGATATGAATATGTACGCATGTACATATACAAATATAAATCATGTTCATCTAATATATGCCTCCATATATACACATAGTTACACACGCACACAGATTTTACCTTATACCCACTACTTCTCGGAAATCATCCTCAAGAACACGCATTATATAGCGGTGGAAGTCAAAATTACTTCTCTTAAATTGTGTTTCTGCATAACATAGTATACACCATAGGCATAAACAAACATCCGCATTCAATATACATACGAGAACGTATATGTATGCACGTGTATGCGTGAGAATATAGGCATACAAACAGTTAAAACTGGTTGTCAGTTAATGAGATAATAAAAATAGAGGTAGCTGTCAAACGAACGAGAGAGAGAAGAGAGAGAGAGAGAGAGATTACGTTGATAAAACCAAGACGAAGTGCTTTGTAATCGGATCGTGATACAGACATGGTGAACTGTCTTAAAAAAAAACCTGTCCAAAAAGAAAAACTTATTAATTTATATATATTAACGTTTAACAAGTTTTGTATAATTCAAAATACAATAATCAACCAACTGATTAATATAACTTTCTACTAATACTTCGTAAATGTACATACACACACACACAGACACTCACTATCCAGCTTCGAAGCTCAGATGACATATAGCCAGGATCTCCACGCTTCCGTAGGAATGTATTAAGTCTTTCTAGATTTGTTTCTGGAATTAATTTTTTATTAAATTATTATTGATAAATACCGATATCATTACCTGTGTTATTTTGAGATGACTGGAGACTGATCTGTATTTCACCTTCCCAAGCACCCCATCTATGAACCTGAATAAAAATAATACACACAAACATTCTAGATTGGTACAATGTAGCTTATATTATTATACATGTGGTTAGTTTAATTAAAAACGGTGTTTATTACCTTATATCTTGCTAGTAACAAAGTTAAGCAACTGTAAACCATGTGAACAATTGCCAATACAAAAATGAAGATGTGTAGCTTGTGTAAACTTGCCCTTGAAATAAATGGCACTTTTCCCTGTTAATTAGTATAATAATACATTTATTTAGGCATTATTAATATCTATTATCTTACTAAATATTATATAAATGCTCATACAAAGTACATAAGTACTCTCTACACACATAACATATTAATATATCTATTATTACCAGGATATGAGTTGATTGATATAGAGCTTTATGAGTTTCAAAATACGATCTTAGTGCACATGTAAAATATACAAGTATTCTCTATACATGAAAATAATAACATATTAATATATCTGTTACTACCGTCAATATAGTAGGTACACACATGATATACGTGTGTGTGTGTGTGTCTGTGCACAAATACATATATACATACCTCGGGACATTTACCTCTGAAATATTCTATTTCAGCATCAAGTAATTCCTTGCACGGGACCATATGCCGGGTTGGTGATCGGCATATTCCAGTTATTGGTCCCTCAAAAGCGGACAACATAATTGAGATGAAACCAAGCAACATAAGCTCTGCATATTGTCATTTAATATAATTAACTTTATAGAGAGAAAACATTGGCTAAACCATATATAAATTGACAGTAATTAACGTAGTAATATTTATATGCATAAACTACAGTTAATATACAATATGTACGTATATATACGCACGTTCCCATGCAAGCTTATATATATTACGTCTTATATCCAACTATAATGGGAATACCTTCTTTGGTCTTTTCAAGAGCTTGAAGCAAAGGCTTGCTTCTGGATCGCTCTTCCCGCTGGCTTAGCCACTGCATAGAAGTGTGTGTAAGTGTGCGTGCCTGCCGGCGTGTGTGTGTTGTGTGTGTGTGTGTGTGTTGTGTGTGTGTGTGTGATGTGTACATCTTCATGCCGCTGTATATTTGTCTCATGCCCACATCGGGCGGCTACGGACTTTAATATAAATGGAACCTAGTGAGGTGTTTTTGATGGAACATGCCTGTGTGTGTGTGTGTGTGTGAGAGAGAGAGAGAGAGAGCCGGGGAAGGGGTGTGGTACTAAGCTTAATTAAGGATGCTTCTTTTATTTTCATATGAGAGGAATAACTATTTATGTACGAAGAGTAGTGTGTGTGATTATCTTCAATACCATAAGTGTATTCATAAAATTTGAAATTTAAGTAGCGTGGGATGTACGTATGTGTGCGTGCGTGTGAGTTAGAAATCTATTAACAAGCGTACCTTGCCAGTGTAATGAATAGCCCGCTCCAAAGCAAGGGATGCAATTACAAAAATGCTGCAAACGAGCGCAGTGGCCCATGTTGGAGTAATCTCTAATGTGCGATCCTTCTCTTCTTCCCCCATTTCCTTTCTGCCTCCTAACACACAGACTTTCTAGCTATAGACTATATACGTCAATACAACACGCTTACGTACATGTATACCTCTCTATGTGCAAAACGAATATGCCTCCTATTGACTGTATATATTTACTATAAGATATTATGTAAAGACTTTGTGACGACCAAACACTAGGTAGTATCTGGATATTAAAATAATGTGACGAACCAGTCGTCTCCACGTGTCAAGCACATGCGTTTGACGATAGTATATATTTTGTTGACATTTTATATAGACTTCTAGTTAGAAATACACACACGCACGACGCGCGCGCACACACAAGGTCTTTATATGAATAATAATAAATAAAATTTATAATTATTTATAGGCAAAACTGCTTCTGAAATAATGAATATGAGTTAACAATGTTACTTATAATTAAATTAAGCAAACATGGTTTTAAAAATTTAAAATCAAATTCTGAACAGAGATGTATAGATTTAATAGAATATTTAACAATGTAGATATGGTAATTTTAATTTTATTGTTAGATATAAAATAATAGTAGTTCAATGTTTAGTTTACCATGCTTGATTAGGATAATGTAATGGCCCCACCAACACCAGTTTGCTTCTTCATATATTCATCGGAGAGCCGCATTTTCATTACCATACTTTGCTCCTCCACAAGTGAAGCCCCGGCTCTTAACAAATTATCCAGATTTTTCTGCAAAATAAATAAATAAAAATATGAATATAAATATATCAATTATATTATATATGTGTGTGTGTGTGTGTGTGTGTGTATTCAAAGTTGATTATTATAAATAACAAAACGTGATAACATAGATAAAAAGAAAAACTTGTTTTAATATCTAGTGTGAAATTATTAAAAGACTAAGCAATGTACATTTAATAGAAAAAGTTTATATGTAATATAAACTTATGATATAAAATGATTAATAAAATATCTCGTTAAATTGCATATATTAATTAAGTAGAATATTTTATGATATAAATGATAATAGTACATGAACTATTAAGTGGTAAACTTATCTAGACAAAATCGTGACAATAAATCATATCTATATATATCAAGTATATAATATAATATTCATAAAAAGGATTTTCTAATAATGACATAAACAGGTATTTATTTTTAGTATCAAACGAATCATATGTTAAGTTATATATAGTAAAACGTGACAATATGTGACTTATAAAACCTCTGGTGGCTGGAAACGGGTAGCTTCTTTCTTCTTGAGAAGCAGTTCATTGAGTTCATCGGGGCCGCCATTGGATTCTATCCACTGTAAGCCAAAGAATAAGTAAATGTGTAGCTAATAAGTATCTACAGAACGAAATTGTGTGGGCGTGCGTGCAAGCGTGTGGAGAGAGAGAGAGAGAATCTGTGTTAATTTATCATACGCCATTTGGTTTTGAACTGTTTTGTACTATACTTCTGTGGTTTGATCTATACTTTTATGTGTTTAGTGTAGGTGTATATCCAAATAAAAGCAGTATGCTGCATGCTATACATCGTTACAATCACTTCATGCTTACCTTTAGGACTTCTTCATCATAGGCTCGAGATCGTAATGCTCCATAGAAATCCAAAGCTGCAAACACACACACTAAGCATCGATGCAGATTATACCTCTATGTATACATATATACACACGCACATGCACCACTCTTCTCATACACACGCACGCACAAAACCATACATGCATGTTATCTTACCTTGGTTAGGAAATTTATCAACGATAACACCAATATCTTCAATGGTTAATCCATCCTTTGAATACATATGGTAGACAATGTTCATCAAATCCTCTCTTGGCTGCCTGTAAAACACACATTAATACACAATAATAAAAAGAAATTTGGGCCTTATAACTTTATCTATGAATATAATAGCATAATACACACACATATACACAAATGCAGACATAAAGATCTGAACATGCATATACATACCACGGATGCAATCTTCGCCTTCCTAAATCACATACATATATGCATACAGACATTCAGACCTGAAAATATACTATTGTTAATGTGTACGCGTGCGTGTTTTTGTGCGAAGACGCTTTAAATCACTATATATTTATATAGAAGTAGTAAATATCCAATATACAGTGTATTTATTATTATGTAATACGCGTGCTTTACCAGTAGAATTTGTCCATTCTGCCATCACGTATAAGAGGAGCCCATAGTGTAGAGAGATCGTTACCAGTGACAATAATTGGAACACGCTTAATGACATCTGCCTCTCTCCACTCTTGGCCAACACTAACTTTTGTTGGATTGTCTGCAATATTCATAAGCGTCCCCATCACAATCTGATTGTTAACAGTCATCTGTGTATTCTCTGCACACAAAAAAATATTTCTTATTAGCACACACACACACACATATATGCAGTTTATAACATAGGTTATTAGTCTATCTATAATCCATGGTTATTATTGTTCTGGGCTATTATGAAAAGCAGCTCATTAGTGCTCTGTAGTGTTTAGTCTGTACGTATATGCAAGGTGTATCATTGTAGATATATATGTTTGGGAGTATTATAAGTGTATATTTTTAATGTAGAACACCCATAGACAATACGGAATAATTGAGTAATTCTCTAACAAAAAAGAAGCATATTAGTATATGTTGAGCATGTATGTGTAACGAACCCGTATACGTATAGTATTATATACGTACATATATATATATATATATATATATATAGAGAGAGAGAGAGAGAGAGAGAGAGAGAGAGAGAGAGAGAGAGAGAGAGAGAGACAAATACATGCAAAATTATTTAGTTATGATGGAATATAAAGCACTTGCCTACCAAATCGCCCTATGCCTGCATCAATGTCATTAATCATCAGGCAGCTCAACTTTCCCTGATAAACAAAACCATTACGTTAACATGTTTAGCTTTATATATTAGTTTTTCGCTGTATTTAAACTCAATATAACGACACATAACATGTGACACACACACACACACACACACACACACCTGGTTCTTCACAACTTGGGCAGCTGTTCTATAGCGGTCTCTGATTAAACGTCCTGGTTCACCTAGACCACACAAAATTAACTTTTAAGGTTAACTTTTAAGGTAAACATTGTTATTATCAATCTAAATTATTGTTTATATTATAATTCATAATTACAATTCATATACCTGCTCTGTCAGACTCTAGCTCGCCAGCAGACATAATGACAGGTTCTATACCCATGGCTTTAAAAATAAGCTCGGTTTGAAAAGTTTTCCCTTGGCCTTTACCACCCCATATACCTGGAAATAAATATTTAGTTAATAATGTTAAATTTATATCATGTTAAGCTAAAACATCTCTCTCTCTCTCTCTCTCTTTCACACACACACACACACACACCCCAAGAATTAAGGGGACTTTAGTATCAAGTTGATCAGCCACATAGTTCTTGACAATATGCATCACTGCCATCAAAAGCTCAAGATAAGTATCCGTTCATGCCATTTTTAGCAATCCACTCACCTATTGTATCCTGCAAAATGAATACAAAAATAATAATACATCTTTAACTATATACTTATTAGAAAATAAGCATATCGTTAAAAGGTATGCTTATATATATATATATTATATATGTATAAGTGGTGTATATGTATATGTATATATGTTGTATCCCACATCCCCCCAAACACACACACCTTCTTTTCCAAGGAAATCACCAACGAACAAGCTGTCAATAATGCCTTCACGAGCTCCAACAGTGATGTTCATATTATCTGCTTCTTTTCCAAGCCTGTATAGATAGTCTTCACCTTGTGAATCCTTAGCAGTCCATGAAGAAGGCCCCAGCTTCTCATCTTTCCCCTTCAGAACATTGCTAGCGTATGAAACTATATACATACTTTATATTCATAAATGCACGTATCACCAAATGAACATAACCGTAAAGAAGATTGTTAATTTAATCTTTAGTCTATGTATATAGTATGTACTAACGTATATAAGTACTGTATTTATAAGTATGCTATTCCATCTATCTACTTGAAAGAGCTTCAAGCTGGTAGGAATCCCTGGAATTGGCGAGAATTCTATGGATGCGCATTCCTGAGCACAGATTAGTATTGTTTTTTGTGCGATCTATAGGGTTGCACAATGGAGGGGATGGCTGCACAAGCTAGGAATAGGAAAGAATGCACACCAGGATTCAGATGTTCCAGATGCAGGGAATAAATTTGTACAGTTTGGAGGAGGGTGCTTTTGGGTATCAAAGAGTTCCGGGGGTCACAAAGACAGAAGTTGGATGCTCTCAATGTATGTTCTATTGCACGTACCTCTGATGTCGATTAGCAAGCAGCATAGACATCCCGTGATGAAATCAATAAATGCATTCAGACTTTGGGGAACTGCACTTGCCAGAACTCGCCATAGTGTGACAATTCAACCCTAGCTTCTTATCGGACTACGACCTCGGACTCGTATTCCGACCTCGGACATCGTCAATAGTCCACGTGGCAAAATCTGAATGGGCTCATTT
Organism: Selaginella tamariscina; assembly: GCA_003024785.1. Classification (NCBI taxonomy): domain Eukaryota; kingdom Viridiplantae; phylum Streptophyta; class Lycopodiopsida; order Selaginellales; family Selaginellaceae; genus Selaginella; species Selaginella tamariscina. The sequence continues at coordinate 432,650 of PUQB01000065.1, forward strand.
GCTCTTAACCTTTTAACCGGAATTCCTTTAATCTTGACCTATATATTTTAGGGCAGCTCTCATTTTATCATTAGGGTTCAGCAAAGATGATGATCAGAAGCATGACCAAGCAAGAAATGATGGAGCTAAGGAAGAAAAGAGAAAGGCAACCTTACTTGAAGATCCTCAAGTTAGCAACAAAACACGTAAACTAACATCGAATCTCTCAAGTAAGTATCGAGTCCTATCTACCATAGGCAAAGGATCCGAAGGCATGGTTTATAGAGTGGAGAGAATAGTAGATGGTGAATGGTTTGCTTGTAAAACCATTCACAAGTCACTTGGTAATGGTTTTCATGAGGTAGACATTCTTCAAAAGCTCAAGGGCACTAAGGGTGTAATCCAATTGGAAGAGCTCATACAGGAAGAGGAAAAAGATAGTTGCCACCTCATATTAGAACTCTGCCCTAAAAATCTTCGTGAGCACATGGTTACCATGGTGGAAAGATTGATGAGAAAGAAGCCTGCAAAATTAATCGTTGAAGTTGCAAAGAGGCTCTCAAGGGTGTGCACACGAAAGGGATACTACACCGAGACATAAAGCCAGAGAATATTCTTCTTTCGTCTAGTGGAGAACCTCATTGGAAGTTGGTGGACTTTGGCTTGAGTTCCTCCGTTCAGGACATTGTTACGAAAGCGTGGGAACTATTAACTACAGAGCTCCAGAAGTAACACGAGGGTATTACACAGAGAAAACGGATGTATGGAGTTTGGGAATGGTCTTATATGAAGTTTTATGTGGACATGCACCTTTGAGCACATATGTCCCCACGAAATACACGACCGGTTTTCCATGTGGGAAAACTTGCCTCAAACAGAGTTACGTTGGACGAGTGTTAGTGATGATGCCAAGAAGTTCTTATTACAAATGCTTGATATGGATATCAACAAGAGATTATCAGTTGACCAAGTGATTGATCATCCATGGATATTAAAACATCGAGGCGTAATGAACTATTGTATTTGTTAATTACTATTTAATTAAACAAGTTGCTTCACACTTCTCTCTTATATAAAGCATATACTTACATATGTTGGTATGTGTTTAAGAACTTACATATAGTTTATAGGTACGTGTTGAAAATCTAGAGGATGTCACTGAACACATTCGCAAGGTTTTGCAACGTGTGAAGAAAGATTACCTTAAAAGATCACACAAGATAAAAGCGTTTATATATATATATATATGAGAGAGACACACACACACGTGTGTGTGTGTGTGTGTGTGTCAACAGGATAAGACAATGTACTTAGGGAGAACAGTTAAGAGCAAAGCACAACTCTCATGAAGTATTGAGAGTGCGAGATGCAAATGCAGTCGTCGGAATCTGTAGAATTTCACCGACGGTCACTAAGAAGCTCATATTCTTCTTCCAAATAGATGGTAATGGTAGATTATACATACACATATATATGTCTACACATATATGTATGCGTGCGTGCGTGTGTATATGTGGTTTTCTATATATGTATAAGTGACAACATGACATTATATATGTGTGTCTCTTTGTGTAGATGCACATACATATAAAATAGATTCACGGGACTCTGTAATGTATTAGACTCTGTATATATATATATATATATTAATTATTTATATCTATATATGTATATATACTTTTGTACGTTTGTGTGGTATGCATGTCTAAATAACGTATATGGGTTGTATATATGCTGTATTTACACACACACACACCACATTGTTTATTTAAGTTTTTCAATTATATAGTTCATCCTAATGCACTCAATGTTGCCATAAAGAAGCATATTAGTTATTGTGACTATTGACAAAATTTATATGCTGATAAGTAAATACAATCTACATGTCCCAATATACAGCTACGTTATTTTCCATCCCACTAAAAAACCCAAATCCACCGAGTGTCCGAAGTAAGAAGTAACCGATTCGCCCGGATACTATCTCGGTCTTCAAACTCCAAACCTGGTCCAAACAAATAGAGCAAATAAAAAACCATGGAAGATCAACACTCTACAGCAGATGCCCATCACAAATACCCCAAGACCATGCAAGAGATACCTAGAGCCACAAGTAGCGTCCGCCTAGAGCAACCACACACGTCTAAAAGCTTAGCAACCCAAGCACAACGGACGACCAAGAATTCTATAGCAGATGCCTCCAAACAAACAAAGCTACATAAAAGAAGCATGGAAGATCAAACACTCTACGGCAGATGCCCAAGAATCCACCTAAAGCAACCATACACGTCTCAAAGCTAAACCTCACATCATAAGCCTTGGGTGCTTAGCAGCAAAAACCCACTTCTCACAGTAGATGCCACAAGAATGAGACCATACTTGCCATACTCATAGCAGATGAGAACCATGTCTTCTCACACATGTAGCAGTAATCACAACTCTCTCAACCATAACCGCACTTAGAATCAAGCACGGGAGCCAGAGCTCGGCTGTGTTCTAAGCTCAACACACACCTTGGAAGCACATATGGTGGAACATACCCACCAACCAAAGGGCCGCACCTCCACTAGTAGCATAAGTCCCAAGAAGCCAACCAACACAAACAAATCTCCTCTTGAGCACACTCGACAAGCATATTTGCACTCAGGGTCTTCAATTCATCCGGATCAACCAACACCAAGTGCCTAACACAAGCCATGAACCCATCAAGCATATACGAGGTCCCTAAACAGAGCCTAAACCAATCCCATGCAGGGCATTCGCAGATGAACACATGTCCAAGGGACCCAAGATGTATCAACAACAACAAATGCATGCCCAGCACGTACAGCATGCAGTGAACAAGCCACAGAACAACACTGCCCACAGCAGAAGGCCATGAACAACATTACCAGCATTCCACATCACCGGAAGGGAGCCAGAGCATCCGAAGCACTTGCAGACATCACATCATGCCTAGCGTGCCAGAGCCACTCCTCTTGACACACTACTCAAGCACCCAATTAACATCCTCACACTCGGGGTCTTGGACGCACCACCAATCCATAGGAGGGTGCCTAACCTAAGAAGCAAGGAGTCATCAAGCACGTAAGCAGACTCCAACAAGAGTAACGTGTGACACTTTCAGCATTTTTCTTAACCAACACAAACAGCAAGTGCCTTGCCCAAACTCCATTTGCTCGGCACACATAGAAACCATGCCAAACCCACCAGTAATCAATGCTCGCCTGACCATAGCATGTACTAATCAACAACCAAAACCACTCTGCCCGTTTGGAGAATTGCATGCAAAACCGTCCTTCCCTTTCTCTGCACATCCCGGCAGAAAGATAGTCTGCCCTCAAAACTCACAAATGGGTGAAAAGAAGCTGAGATACCACTTCCAAGACTACATCTCACATTCTTCCCACCAAAGAACTAACCAACCAACTGCAAAGCGACTATAACAATGCCATGGAACCTTGCTTTAACGAAATCTCCATGTTCAGCAATGAAGAAATCATCAGTAGGCCATAATAGTACTAGAAGAGAGTCTCAACAACTCTCAAACCTCATCCATAGCCGGCTCTTGCAATGACGAGCCGAATCAGTTGCGACACTCCTTCAGTACTGTTATGTCCTACTAATAGTGATTTCTTCATTGTTAAACATTGGAAATTCGGTTAAGACAACATTCTGTAACATTGTTGTAGTTGCTTTACAATTGGCTGGAGAGTTCTTTAGTGATTATGTAATGATACTTCATAAAAAGGATGTAGGATGTACTCTTAGAAGTGGTATCTCGGCTCCTTTTCACCCATTTGTGAGTTTTGAGGCGGATTGGCTTTTTGTCGGGATGTGCAAAGAAGGGGAAGGACTGTTTTGCATGCAATTCTCCAAACAGGCTGTTTTGAGAGAGTGGTTTTGGTTGTGATTAGTACATGCTATGGTCAAGCGGGCATGGTGTGTGCGGATTGCTGGTGGTGGGTTTTGCGACTCCAACAAGAGTAACGTGTAACTCTTTCAGCATTTTTCTTAACCAACACAAACAGCAAGTGCCTTGCCCATTACAAGATTATATACTCACGTTTTTTGTTTGCAAAGTATATACAAAGTATAAGATAGAATCTAGAAGAAAATACAAACTACATCTGAAGAATCAATAACCTTGTATAGCTCCAGGTAGGTTTACTTAATCTTTTTTCCATCATACTATAGGCATTAATTTGTGAGAAGGATGCAGCGATTCAGGAGAAAGCGAGCGGGTGAAGGAGACTGCTTGCAAGTTCTCTGTACAGGTGATTGTTTAATATATATACAGACAGTAAGATGGCATAATTAAATGTGCAATATATATATATATAATATATATATATATATATATATATAGAGAGAGAGATAGAGAGAGAGAGAGAGAGAGAGAGAGAGAGAGAGAGAGAGAGAGAGAGGTGTGAAGCAGCTTGTTTAATAATATAATAGTTCATTAAGCCTGATGTTTTACTATTCATGGACGATCGATCACTTGGTCAATTGATAATCTCTTATGGATATATAATCTCTTGTTAATATCCATATCAACCATTTGCAATACGAATGTCTTTACATTTTCACTAAAATTTGCCCAACATAACTCTGTTTGAGGCAAGTTTTCCCACATGAAAAACCAGTAGTGTATTTCCTTGGGACATATGTGCTCAAACGGTGCATGTCCAGATAAAACCTAATATAGGATCATTCCCAAACTCCATACATCCGTTTTCTCTGTATAATACCCTCGTGCGTTACTTCTGGGGCTTTGTAGTTAATAGTTCCCACACTTTCATAACAATGCCCCGAAACAAAAGAACTCAAGCCAAAGTCCACCAACTTCCAATAAGGTTCTCCACATGTAGACGAAAGAAGAATATTCTCTGGCTTTATGTCTCGGTGTAGTATCCTTTCATGTGCACACCCTTAAGAGCCTCTCCAGCTTGAACTACCAATTTGCGGCTTCTTTCTCGTCAATCTTCCCACCATGGGTAATCATGTGCTCATGAAGATTCTTAGGACAAAGTTCTAATATGAGGTGGTACCTACCTCTTTCCTCTTCTTGTATGAGCTCTTCCAATTGGATTACACCCTTAATCCCCTTGAGTTCTCAATAGTAGATGGTGAATGATTTGCTTGTAAAACCATTCATAAGTTACTTGGTAATGGTTTTCATGAGGTTGACATTCTCTCTACTCTATAGACCGTGGCTTTGAATCCTTTGCCTATAGTAGAGAGGACTCGGTACTTACTCAAGAGATTCAATGTTAGTTTACATGTCTTGTTGCTAACTTGAGGGTCTTCAAGTAAACTTGCTTTTCTCTTCTTCTTCCTTAGCTCCATCATTTCTTACCTAGTCATGCTTTTGACCATCATCTTTGCTGAACCCTAATGATAAAATGAGACCTGCCCTAGAATATATAGGTCAAGATTAAAAGAGTCAATGAGCCACTAAGATTCTGCCACATGGACCATTGAGAAAAATTTTGATATTTGGAAGCTCCTTGATTCATTTGCATGGCTAAATTTGGGAGTAAATCTAACTAATAGAGGTCTTTTGAGATGTTTTATAGTGCACGAGTGTTGTTCTCCTTCGTGAGGATGTGAGATTTGTAAGATTTGTTTTGTTATGTTGCATATGGAATATGAGCAAAGCATGCATTTATGTTCATGTAGTTAAGGTAACAATCTAGTCAGCCATAACTTCTTATGAGTGCCCACAGATGGTGAGTAATTGATGTTTGTGAATGGCAAAGCTTGAGTGATGTTTATTCATCTTTAAAGTTTCTGTGTTTGCCTAAACTGGGCAATGCTGTGAGACAACTGCAATAACGCCATGTAAGTGGACAATGCTTTATTAAATGAAGAATGTGGGCTCAATACACTCATCTCCTGTGGGAGCTGAGAAATAGAATTTACACAATCTAGTTGTGAAAATTTTTTGTTGACTTGTGTGCTAGGCGAGCGGAGTTTGAGCAACACACTGATATAGCCATCAGACTCCACTCACCTAGCACATGAGCAAGTTAGCAAAATTTCTTCACAACCAGATTGTAAATCTTATTTTTTAGTTCCCACAGGAGGAACCAAGCTAGATGAGTGAAGCATTGTCCACTCATACGGATGTCAAGCCACGATCCAGGAAACAGGAAGTGAGCAGGATTCCAAGAGTAGGAAGGCTTCACTCAGGAGCAGGATAGGAAACAAGACAGGAACTAGGAACTCAGGAGCAAACAAGACGCAGGACAGGATCCAGGAGTAAGACAGAAACAGACTGGATCTAGGAGCAGAAGGAACAGGACAGGATCCAGGAGCGAGACAAGAGCAGGAGGCAAAGGAGCAAGACAAGACAAGAACAAGAATGATCGTAGAAGACTGGTGTTGATAGTAACTGATTGTACAACAATTAGGTCGGAGCTTTTATGCTCACAACTCCAAGCTAATCTGGTCATGAGCTAATCTAGTCATAGCCAAAATGTCATCCTTATCCTATAGGATATCCTGTAGGAATCCTGTAGGCATATCCTGTAGGAATATCCTAGGAATATCCTGTGGCATATCCTGTGGAATATCCTGCCGAATCCTGTATCGCATATCCTGTATCGAAACCTGTATCGTATCCTGTATCCTGTATCCTGTATCGGGTCGTGACAGCACCTCCTCCCTAAGGACGAGTTCCACGAGTCTTGGACCTGGTTTAGCAGGATAATGCCGATGGAAGGCAGCAACTTTGGAAGAAGCATGGAGTAAGTTGGATGCAGGTTCCCAAGTGCGATCGGTAGGCAAATAACCTTTCCAATCCACCAAGTATTGAAGTTGGCGGCGATGAAGACGAGAATCAAGGATGGCTGCAACTTCGTACTCAGGTTCACCAGCAATGACCACAGGAGGGGGAGAAGAAGCACGACCAGGAAGAGAAGAAGGATGATACGGCTCCAACAAGGAGGTGTGAAACACAGGATGAAGTTTCACCGTAGATGGTAACTCGAGTCGGAAAGCTACAGGATTACCTCCGCCACGATCCTGTAAGGGCCCAATCGTTGAAAATCCAACTTAGAAGAAGGCCTGTTGGTGCGAATGTGTCGACGAAGAAGCCACACGAGATCACCAATCTTGTATGCAGGTGCCGGTTGACGGTGAGCATCAGCATGATGCTTGTACGTTCCTGTGCCTGCTGAAGATGAACCTGGAGATCATCCTGTACCTGACGAAGATGCTGGAGACGATCCTGTACTGCAGGAGCGGAAGAAGGAGAAGCAGGAGGAGCAAAGTCAAAACGTGGATGGTGGCCTGTAAGAGCAAAGAAAGGTGTCTGGCCTGTAGATGCGTGAATGGAGTTGTTGTAGGCAAACTCCGCCATAGGAAGAAGGTCCAACCAATTATCCTGTTGGTAACTGATGAAGCAGAAGATATTGCTCCAAGGTCTGAATTGTGCGTTCTGACTGCCCATCAGTTTGCGGGTGATATCCTGAAGAAAGATCCGCTTTAACCTGTAGACTCCGAAGAAGCTCTCGCCAAAACTTGGACATGAATTGTGGACCTCGATCGGAAACAATGCTCTCAGGAAGACCATGGTCGGAACACTCGCGGATCACCAACTCAGCAGTTGTCTGACCTGTAGCTGTCTTGTTGCAGGGTAGGAAATGAGCCTGCTTGGTGAAACGGTCAACCACCACAAGAACTGCATCAATCCACGAGAAGGAGGAAGATCTGTGAGGAAATCCATAGAAATGGATCTCCAAGGAGCAGAAGGAACAGGAAGAGGACGAAGAAGACCAGAGGGTGCATGACGAGGCATCTTCGACCTGTTGCAGGTGTCACAACTCCGTACAAACCTTTCCACAAAACCTCGCAACCCAGGCCACCAATAGTTGCGAGTCACCAACTCAACTGTCTTGGCCACACCAAAATGTCCTGTAGCCGGGGTATCATGACAATCCTGTACCACACGAGTCCTGCAAACACCAACAGGAACGTACAGGAGACCTTCCCGGTACAGGAGTCCATCCTGTATGAAACAGGTTGTAGTCTGGACGGGAACTGGAGGAAGAGGAACTTGCAACGTCAGGATGAATGTGTGAGAACACATTCTTTGCCAAGTCGTCTGTAGCCAACTGCGAACGGATGTCCTGTAGGAAGTGTTGAATTGCTGGAGCCTGATGAACCTGTAGTGCCGCAAGCCGGAATCGATCAGGACCCAACAACACTTGCTTTGACAGTCAATGCAGGATCGCCCGGGCTTGGTGCAAGGTAAGAGCGCCTAGACAATGCGTCCGCCTTGCCATTCCGAAAACCGGGCCTGTAGACATGACGAAATCAAAACGTGATAGGAACTCCGCCCACCTAGCCTGTCGCCGACTGAGAACTCGAGCCGTTTGAAAATCCAGGTTCTTGTGATCCGTAAGAACTTGTACAGGATGTGCAGCACCTTCCAGGAAATGCCGCCACTCCTCAACGAATCCACAATGGCCTTGAGTTCCTTGTCATGAATCTCGTAATTGATCTCCGCCGAAGGAACTTACGAGAGTGAAAAGCTACAGGATGAAGCAACTTGTCTCTCCAACTTGTGATAGGACGGATCCTACTGCAAAATCCGAGGCATCTGCTTCAACGAAGAAAGGACGAGAAGGATCAGGATGTGCTAAAATCGGAGCTGTCGTGAAGGTGTCCTTGAGTGTTGTGAATGCATGTTCCGCCTTGTCGGACCAAGAGAAAACCTCTGTGCGCTTGGTGAGTTCCGTGAGTGGAAGTACACGCTTGGAGAAGTCCTGTATGAACGCCTGTAGAAGTTTGCAAAGCCAAGGAAACATTGTACATCTCGTACAGACTTGGGCCTCTCCCACTCCACGATGGTCTTCACCTTGTGCATGTCCATGGAAACGCCAGCAGGAGAGACGATGTAGCCCAAGAACTCCACAGAATCCCTATCGAAAAAACACTTCTCCAACTTCGCATACAGCCATGCTCGCGAAGCCGCTGTAGAACCAATCGTACATGCTTGTCATGTGCCGCCTGGTCCTTGGAGAAAATCAAAATGTCGTCGAGGTAGATCACCACAAACTGGTCCAAGAAGTCACGAAAGATGTCGTTCACCATGTGTTGGAACACGGCTGGGGCATTGGTAAGGCCGAAAGGCATCACCGTGTACTCGAAGTGTCCATACCTTGTACGAAAGGCAGTCTTCCACTCATCGCCTGGACGAATCCGTACAAGGTTGTAGGCCCCTCGTAAGTCGATCTTCGTGAACACCTTTGCTCCTCGCAGCCGATCGAGAAGTTCCGGGATCAATGGCAACGGGTACCGATTCCGAATGGTACTTGATTCAAACCCCTGTAGTCCACAACCAAACGTAAGCTCCCATCCTTCTTCTTGACAAAGAAGATAGGCGCTCCTGCAGGGGACTTTGAGTGACGAATGAAGCCGGATGCCAAGTTGTCCTCGATGTACTGGCGAAGAACCTCCAACTCTGTGGGTGACAATGCGTAAATCGGTCCGAACGGTGGAGTCTTTCCTTCTGCAAGATCAATAGGACAGTCGTAGGACCTGTGAACAGGAAGAACTGTAGCCTTGTGCTTGTCAAAAACGTCCTTAAAGTCGTGGTACTTGGATGGTAGAAGAAGGAGGAGAAGGAGAAGGAGTAGGCGAAGGAGATTGAAAAACAGGAGAGTCAGACACAGGAAAGGTAGAAGAGGACGTAGGAGTTACTTGAAAGGCAAAAAGGTGGAAAGGAGCAGGATCAGTGGTAAGTTCATGCATGGTAGTGGTAAGAACTCGGAGAGGAGAAGGAGGGAGCTGTGACTGAAAAAGAGGAAGGATCTTGGGGGGTGGAACAGAAGCAAGTAACAAAAGGAGGCAGGATTGGGAGAAACCTGTGTGGATGTTGACGAGTGTACAGGATTGGAAGAATCCTGTACAGAAGTCCGTGGTTGCACAGGAGTGAGGGAGCTGTGAGTGTGCTGACGAACCAACAGGAGGTGGATCCTGTTGAGGAGGAACCTTCGACACTGATACAGGATTGGAAGAACCCTGTACAGGAATCCGCAAACTTACAGGAGTGGAGAGAACCTGCGGATGTGCTGAGGAACTGACATGAGGTGAATCCTGTCGAGGAAGAGTCTTCAACACTGGTACAGGAACAGGCACGGTCAATCCTGTAGCTTGTACTGCCTCAGACACCAAGGATGTATCCTGCACGCAGGAAGGTACAGGATTGATCCTGGCTGCTGGAGAGGAAAACGTGAGCGTCCTAGACCTCCAGTCGATCTGCGGATTTGCAACAACGAACCATGGCATGCCAAAAATGATGGGAGTCGACCGAGTCTTGATCAAGTTGAAGGAAATCGAACAGTTGAATGCACCATGACTGCAAGAGAGAGGTGTGGTAGCGTGGGTAACTGCGCCAGAAGCAATCAAACGACCATCGGCCACCTCTACAGGAACTGCACGCTTCAACTTCACCACCGGAATGCCATGCTGAGCTGCAAAAGTGTCATCCATGAAATGCATTTGCACCAGTGTCTAACAGGGCAAACTCCTTGAGCTCTCGGTTATTGAGGCGAATGTGTACAGGAAACTTGAGTGATGGAATGGTATGAGCAGCACCAATGGAGCCTGCACCTACGTCCAACTTCGCGGCTCCTAGACGAAGTGGACATTGAAGTTTTCCGACTGAACTTCAGCTTCGGCTTCACGCGTCTTGAACTTTGGCTTTATTAGGACATTCCGCCACCTTGTGTCCTGCTGCACCACAATACAAGCATAGGTTCTCACCCGACGACGTTGCTTCTCAGCAGTTGAAAGTGGGCCACGCTTGGATTTGTTAACCTCCATAGGAACTGCTCCAGAAGGTGTCGTAGGAACATGTGCTACGGCTACAGGATTGGTTGGCAGGAACTGCTGACGGAATTTTTCCTGACGGCGCTCGAACAAACGGTTGTCGCAGCGAACGGCCTGTTGCATGATCTCCGCTAACGTTTGAGCATCCGGTAATGTAAGGAGAAGGTCCTTCACATCATCCCTCAGCCCAAAACGGAAGTGTTCGATCAATGCAGTCTCGTCCCATGGAATGTTCGTGCACAATTGCTGAAATTCGGATGCATAAACGGAAGCTGGTCTGGATCCTTGTGTGAGCTTCCGTAACTTGTGCATGCAGAACGGTACTTATCAGGATCTCCAAAACAGGCTTCAAAGGCAGCCACGAAACCTTCAAAGTCTTCCATCAATGGGTCGTCACGCTCCAGCAAGGGAGCAACCCAAGCTCGTGGAGATCCACTTAGTAAGGATGCCAAAAGGCCAACCTTTTGTGCATCCGTCGAGTAGCGGCGTGGTTGCATGCGGATCAAGAGCCGGATCTGATTCAGGAAACCTTGGAAATCGGCGATTGCCACTGAACTTTCTGGCATGCTGATCTTCGGCTCCGAAGAAAAGTTCGAAGAGGAACCACCGATGCCTGAGAGAGAGCCTGCGCAGCAGCCTTGGAGGATGCATCAGCAGCTGCATGTGCCGCATGGTGGAACCTTGCAGATCGGTGACCACTTGGCGCAAAGTGGCCAGCTCATGAAGCAACATTTGGTGCTCGCGTTGAAAGTGCTCAAAATCAGCCATGATCTATGAAAGAAAAAAGAGGAAAAGAAGGAAAGAAAACAAGGAAAAAAAAGTAGCTAGGAAACGAGAGCTATGAAAGTTACTATCAAACTGTCAAGCCACGATCCAGGAACCAGGAAGAGCAGGATTCCAAGAGAGGAAGGCTTGACTCAGGAACAGGACGGAAAGACAGGAACTAGGAACTCAGAGCAAGACAAGACGCAGGACAGGATCCAGGAGTAGGGAACAGGAGGATCAGGAGCGAATAGGAACAGACAGGATCCAGGAGCAGATAGGAACAGGACAGGATCCAGGAGCGAGACAAGAGCAGGAGGCAAAGGAAGCAAGACAAGAACAAGACAAGAACAAGAATGATCGTAGAAGACTGGTGTTGATAGTAACTGATTGTACAACAATTAGGTCGGAGCTTTTATGCTCACAACTCCAAGCTAATCTGTCATGAGTCTAATCTAGTCATAGCTAAGAATTGTCATCCTTATCCTAGGCATATCCTATAGGATATCCTAGGGAATATCCTGTAGGCATATCCTGTGAGATATCCTGCGGGAATATCCTGTGGCATATCCTGTGGGAATATCCTACGGGCCGAATCCTGTATCGCATATCCTGTAGGCGGAAACCTGTAAGTCGTATCCTGTATCCTGTATCCTATAGCGGGTCGTGACAACGGCCTTATTGCAATTACCTCACAGTGTTATCAAGTTTGGACAAACATAAAAACCTTACAAATGAATATAAACATCACTCAAACTCTGCCATTCACAAGCATCGATTACTCGCCATCTCCTAAGCACTCATAAGAAGTTACCGCTGACCACACCGCTATCTCAACTGCACGGAATAAGAATGCACACTTTGCCCATATTCTACATGCCCTGGCACGCAACAGAATAGAGAAACTCTTACAAATTTAACATCCTCGTCAAGGAGAATAACACCTGTGCACTACAAAACATCTTTAAAGGCCTTTACTGTCACGACCCGATACAGGATACAGGATTCCGGATATAAGATATGAGTTGCAGGACTTTCCTACAGGATATTCCTACCAGGATTCCGGACACAGGATACGGTTGCAGGATATTCCTACATGATATGCCTAAAGGATAAGGGACATGTGGACTCATCTTAGCCTCTGCATGCATGCAGTCACTTTCATGCATGCAACCACTTTTAGCACTCATGCCTAGATTAGCTCTTGGAATTGTGAGTATAAAAGCTCCGACCTAATTGTTGTACAATCAGTTACTATCAACACCAGTCTTACTACGATCAATCTCGTCTTGTCTGTTCTTGTTTTGTTTCCTGTCCTGCTCCTGTCTCGCTCCTGCTCCTGGATCCTGTCCTGCTCCTGGATCCTGTCCTGCTTCTGTCTTGTTCCTGGATCCTGTCCTGCGCCTTCCTGTTTTGCTCTCGATCCTATCCTGATTCTGTCTTGCTCCTAGATCCGTAATGTTCCTATTCCTAGTTCCTGTCCTACTCTCGGTCCTACTCCTGAGTCAAGCCTTCATGTCCTTGGAATCCGTTTTCTTCCTGGTTCCTAGATCGTGGCTTGACAGTTGATAGTAACTACTTCCATAGCTCTCCATTTTCCAGCTACCTTTTTTTTTTTCTTGATTCTTTTCCTTCGTTTTCCTCCTTTTTCTTTCATAGATCATGGCTGATTTTGAGCGCTTTCAACGCGAGCACCAAATGTTGCTGCATGAGCTAGCCACTTTGCGCCAAGTGGTCACCAATCTGCAAGGTTCCACCAATGCGGTGCATGTAGCTGCTGATGCATCCTCCAAGGCTGTGCGTAGGCTCTATCTCAGGCATCGGTGGTTCCCTCTTCATCGAACTTTTCTTCGGAGCCAAAGATCAGCATGCCAGAAAAGTTCAGTGGAAATCGTACCGATTTCCAAGGTTTCCTGAATCAGATCCAGCTCTTGATCTGCATGCTATCAAGCCACGATCCAGGAACTAGGAAGAGAGCAGGATTCCAAGAACAGGAAGGCTTGACTCAGGAATAGGACCGAGAGTAGGATGGAACTAGGAACAGGAACAGGACAGATCCAGGAGCAAGATAGGATCAGGATAAGATCCGAAGTAAGACAGGGTCCAGGAATAAGTCAGAAACAGGATAGGATCCGGGAATAAGACTGGAGCAGGAGGAAGCAAGACAAGAACAAGACAAGACGAGATTGATCGTAGTAAGACTGGTGTTGATAGTAACTGATTGTACAACAATTAGGTCGGAGCTTTTATGCTCACAACTCCAAGAGCTAATCTAGGCATGAGTGCTAAAAGTGGTTGCATGCATGCAAAAGTGACTGCATGCATGCAGAGGCTAAGATGAGTCCACATGTCCCTTATCCTCTAGGCATATCCTGTGGCATATTCTGTAGGAATATCCTGCAACCGTATCCTGTGTCCGGAATCCTGGTAGGAATATCCTATAAGAAAGTCCTGCAACCCATATCCTGTATTCGGAATCCTGTAGAAAGTCCTGCAACCCATATTTTGTATTCGGAATCCTATAGGAAAGTCCTGCAACCCATATCCTGTATCCAGAATACTGTATTCTGTATCGGGTCATGACACATGCAACCACGCCGCTACTCTACTGATGTTCAAAAGGTGGGTCTTTTGGCATCCTTACTAAGTGGATCTCCATGGGCTTGGGTGGAGCGTGACGACCCATTGATGGAAGACTTTGAAGGTTTCGTGGCTGCCTTTGAAGCCTGCTTTAGAGATCCTGATAAGTACCGTTCCGCATGCATGAAGTTACGGAAGCTCACTCAAGGATCCCGACTAGCTTCTGTCTATGCATCCGAATTTCAACAACTTTGCATGAACATTCCATGGGACGAGACTGCATTGATTGAACACTTCCGTTTTGGGTTGAGGGATGACATGAAGGACCTTCTCCTTACGTTACCGGATGCCCAAACATTAGTGGAGATCATGCAACAAGCTGTTCGTTGCGACAACCGTTTGTTCGAGCGTCGTCAGGAAAGATCCCATCAGCAGTTCCTGCAAACCAATCCTGCAGCTGTGGTACATATTCCTGCACCACCTTCTGGAGTAGTTCCTATGGGGTTGAGAAATCCAAGCGTGGCTCTCTTTTCGCTGCTGAGAAGCAACGTCGCCGCAGTGAGAACCTGTGCTTGTATTGTGGTGGAGCAGGACACAAGGTGGCAGATTATCCTATTAAAGTCAGGAATTTCAAGACACATGAAGTTGAAGCTGAAGTTCAGTCGGAAAACTCCAATGTCCACTTCGTCTAAGAGCCGTGAAGTTGGACGTAGGTGCATGCTCCATTGATGCTGCTCATACCATTCCATCACTTAAGTTTCCTGTACACATTCATTTTAATAATCGAGAGCTCAAGGAGTTTGCCCTGTTAGACACTGGTGCAAATGCATGCTTCATAAATGACATTTTTGCAACTCAACATGACATCTCGGTGGTGAAGTTAAAGTGTGCAGTTCCTGTGGAAGTGGCCGATGGGTGTCTGATTGCTTCTGACGCAGTTACCCATGCTACCGAACCTCTCTCTTGCAGTCATGGCACATTCAACTGTACAATTTCCTTCAACTTGATCAAGACTCGGTCGACTGCCATCATTCTGGGCACATTGTTGCAAATCCGCAGATCGACTGGAGGTCTAGGACGCTCACGTTTTCCTCCCCGACAGTTAGGATCAATCATGTACCTTCCTGTGTGCAGGATACATCCTTAGTATCTGAGGCATTACAAGCTACAGGATTGACTGTACCTGTTCCTGTACAGTGTTGAAGACTCCTTCTCGACAGGATTCACCTCATGTCAGTTCTCAGCACATCCGCAGGCTCTCTCCACTCCTGTAAGTTTGCGTTTTTCTGTACATGGTTCTTCCAATCTTGTATCAGTGTCGAAGGTTCCTCCTCAACAGGATTCACCTCCTATTGATTTGTCAGCACATTCGCATGCGCAACCACGGACTCATGTACAGGATTTTTCCAATCCTGTACACTCGTCAACATCCATCAGGTTCTTCCCAATCCTGCCTCTTTCTGTTACCCTGCTTCTGTTCCACCCTCCAAGATTCTTCCTCTTTTTCAGTCACAGCTCCCTCCTTCTCCTCTCCGAGTTCTTACCACTACTATGCATGAACTCGCCACTGATCCTGCTCCCTTCCACTTTTTTGCCTTTCAAGTAACTCCTACGTCCTCTTCTACCTTTCCTATATCCGACTCTCCTGTTTTTTTCTCCTTCTCCTTCTCCTTCTCCTCCTTCTTTCCTACCATCCAAGTACCACGACTTTAAGGACGTTTTTGACAAGCACAAGGCTGTAGTTCTTCATGTTCACAAGTCCTACGACTGCCCTATTATCTTGCGGAAGGAAAGACTCCACCGTTCGGACCGATTTATGCATTGTCACCCATAGAGTTGGAGGTTCTTCGTCAGTACATCGAGGACAAATTGGCATTCGGCTTCATTCGTCACTCATAGTCCCCTGCAAGAGCACCTATCTTCTTTGTCAAGAAGAAGGATGGGAGTTTACATTTGGTTGTGGACTACAGGGGTTTGAATCAAGTCACCATTCGGAATCGATACCTGTTGCCATTGATCCCGGAACTTCTCAATTGGCTGCGAGGAGCAAAGGTGTTCACAAAGATTGACTTACGAGGGGCCTACAACCTTGTACGGATTCGTCCTGGCGATGAGTGGAAGACTGCCTTTCGTACAAGGTATGAACTTTGAGTACACGGTAATGCCTTTCGGCCTTACTAATGCCCCAGCCGTGTTCCAACACATGGTGAACGACATCTTTCGTGACTTCTTGGATCAGTTTGTGGTGATCTACCTCGATGACATTTTGATTTTCTCCAAGAACCAAGCGGCACATGACAAGCATGTACGACTAGTTCTAGAGCGGCTTCGCGAGCATGGCCTATACGCAAAGTTGGAGAAGTGTTTTTTCGATAAGGATTCGGTGGAGTTCTTGGGCTACATCATCTCTCCTGCTGGCATTTCTATGGACATGCACAAGGTGAAGACCATCGTGGAATGGGAGAGGCCCAAGTCGGTACGAGATGTACAATGTTTCCTTGGCTTTGCAAACTTCTATAGGCGGTTCATACAGGACTTTTCCAAGCGTGTACTTCCACTCACAGAACTCACCAAGCGCACAGGGCTTTTCTCTTGGTTCGACAAGGCGGAACACGCGTTCACAACACTCAAGGACGCCTTCACGACAACTCCGATTTTAGCACATCCTGACCCTTCTCATCCTTTCTTCATTGAAGCAAATGCCTCGAATTTTGCAATAGGATCCGTCCTATCACAAGTTGAAGAAGACAAGTTCCTTCATCCTGTAGCTTTTCACTTTCGTAAGTTCCTATCGGTGGAGATCAATTACGAGATTCATGACAAGGAACTCAAGGCCATTGTGAATTCGTTCGAGGAGTGGCCGCATTTCCTGGAAGGTGCTGCACATCCTGTACAAGTTCTTACGGATCACAAGAACCTGGAGTACTTTCAAACGGCTCGAGTTCTCAGTCGGCGATAGGCTAGGTGGGCGGAGTTCCTATCACGTTTTGACTTTATCATCGTCTGCAGGCCCGGTTTTTGGAATGGCAAGGCAGACGCATTATCTAGGCGCTCTTACCTTGCACCAAGCACGGGCGATCCTGCATTTGACTGTCAAAGACAAGTGTTGTTAGGTCCTGATCGATTCCGGCTTGCGGCACTGCAGGTTCATCAGGCTCCAGCAAATTCAACACTCCTACAGGACGTCCGTTCGCAATTGGCTACATACGACTTGGCAAAGAATGTGTTCTCACACATTCATCCTGACGTTGCAAAGTTCCTCTTCCTCCAGTTCCCGTTCAGACTATAAGTTGTTCACCATACAGAATGGACTCCTGTACCGGGAAGGTCTCCTGTACGTTCCTGTTGGTATTTTCAGGACTCGTGTGGTACAGGATTGTCATGATACCCCGGCTACATGACATTTTGGTGTGGCCAAGACAGTGGAGTTGGTGACTCGCAACTATTGGTGGCCTAAGTTGCGAGGTTTTGTGGAGAGGTTTGTACGGAGTTATGACACTTGTAAAAGGTTGAAGATGCCTCATCATGCACCTCTGGTCTTCTCCATCTTCTTCCTGTTCCTTCTGCTCCTTGGAGATCCATTTCTATAGATTTCCTCACAGATCTTTCTCCTTCTCGTGGATTCGATGCAATTCTTGTGGTGGTTAATCGTTTCACTAAGCAGGCTCATTTCCTACCCTGCAACAAGACAGCTACAGGTCAGACAACTGCTGAGTTGGTGATCCGTGAAGTGTTCCGACATCATGGTCTTCTTGAGAGCATTGTTTCCGATCGAGGCCTACAATTCATGTCCAAGTTTTGGCGAGAGCTTTTTCCGAGTCTACAGGTTAAAGCGGATCTTTCTTCAAGATATCATCTGCAAACTGATGGGCAGTCCGAAGCACAATTCAGACCTTGGAACAGTATCTTTGTTGCTTCATTAGTTACCAGCAGGACAACTAGTTGGACCTTCTTCCAATGGCGGAGTTTGCCTACAACAACTCCGTTCACGCATCTACATGACAGACACCTTTCTTTACTCTTACAGGCCACCATCCACGTTTTGACTTTGCTCCTCCCACTTCTTTTCTTGCGCTCCTGCAGTACAAGATCGTCTCCAGCATCTTCGTCAGGTACAGGATGATCTCCAGGTTCATCTTCAGCAGGCACAAGAATGATACAAGCATCATGCTAATGCTCACCATCAGTCGGCACCTGCATAAAAGATTGGTGATCTTGTGTGGCTTCTTCATCGACACATTCGCACCAATAGGCCTTCTTCTAAGTTGGATTTTCAACGATTGGCCCTTTATAGGATCGTGGCGGAGGTAAATCCTGTAGCTTTCTGACTCGAGTTATCATCCACCGTGAAACTTCATCCTGTGTTTCACACCTCCTTGTTAGAGCCGTATCATTCTTCTTCTCTTTCGGTCGTGTTTCTTTTCCTCCCCCTCCTGTGGTCATTGACACTGAACCTGAGTACGAAGTTGCAACCATCCTTGATTCTTGTCTTCATCGCCGCCAACTCCAATACTTGGTGGATTGGAAAGGTTATTTGCCTACTAATCGCACTTGGGAACCTGCATCCAACTTACTCTATGCTTCTTCCAAGGTTGCTGCCTTCCATCGGCATTATCTTGTTAAACCAGGTCCCAAGACTCATGGAACTTGTCTTTAGGAAGGAGGTGTTGTCACGACCCGATACAGAATACAGAATTCCGGATATAAGATATGAGTTGTAGGACTTTCCTACAGGATATTCCTACCAGGATTCGGACATAGGATACGATTGCAGATATTCCTACAGGATATGCCTAGAGGATAAGGGACATGTGGACTCATCTTAGCCTCTGCATGCATGCAGTCACTTTCATGCATGCAACCATTTTAGCACTCATGCCTAGATTAGCTCTTGGAATTGTGAGTATAAAAGCTCCGACCTAATTGTTGTACAATCAGTTACTATCAACACCAGTCTTACTACGATCAATCTTGTCTTGTCTTGTTCTTGTTTTGTTTTTTGTCCTGCTCCTGTTCGCTCCTGTTTCCTGTCATGCTCCTGGATCTTGTCCTGCTTCTGTGTTGTTCCTGGATCCTGTCCTGCTCCTTCCTGTCTTGCTCCTGGATCCTATCCTAATCCTGTCTTGCTCCTAGATCAGTCTTGTTCCTATTCCTAGTTCTTGTCCTGCTCTCGGTCCTACTCTTGAGTCAAGCCTTCTTGTCCTTGGAATCCGTTCTCTTCCTAGTTCCTGGATCGTGGCTTGACATTTACTAGTTAGATTTACGGCCGTGCGACAAACCGCACAGACAAATCAAGGAGCTCCGAATATCAAAATTTTTCTTAATAGTCCACGTGGCAGAATCTTAGTGGCTCATTTACTCTTAACCTTTTAGCTTAATCTTAACCTATATATTTTAGGGCATTTTATCGTTAGGGTTCAACAAAGATGATGGTCAGAAGCGTGACTAAGCAAGAAGTGATGGAGCTAAGGAAAGAAGAGAAAAGCAAGCTTACTTCAAGATCCTCAAGTTAGCAACAAGACACGTAAGCTGACGTCGAATCTCTTGAGCAAGCACGAGTCCTCTCTACTGTAGGCAAAGGATCCGAAGGCACAGTCTATAGAGTGGAGAGAATAATAGATGGTGAATGGTTCGCTTGTAAAACCATTCACAAGTCACTTGGTAATGGTTCAAAAGCTCAAGGGCATTAAGGGTGTAATCCAATTGAAAAAGCTAATACAAGAAGAGGAAGGAGGTAGTTACCACCTCATATTAGAACTCTATCTTAAGAATGTTCGTGAGCACATGCTTACTCATGGTGGAAAAATTAACAAGAAAGAAGCCGCAAAATTGGTAGTTCAAGTTGGAGAGGCTCTCAAGGGTGTGCAAGTAGTTCAAGTTGGAGAAGCTCTCAAGGGTGTGCACACGAAAGGGATACTACACCAAGACATAAAGCCAAAGAATATTCTTCCTTCATCTATGTGTGGAGAACCTTACTAGAATTGGTGGACTTTGGCTTGAGTTCATTAGTTACAGAGCATCATTATGAAAGCGTGGGAACTAGTTTCGGGGCATTGTTATGAAAGCATGAAAACTATTAACTACAGAGCCCCAGAAGTAATGCGAGGGTATTATACAGAGAAAACGGATGTATGGAGTTTGCGAATGGTCTTATATAAAGTTTTACAAGGACATGCACCGTTTGAGCACATATCCCCACCATGAAATACACTACCGGTTCTCCATGTAAGAAAACTTGCCTTAAACAGAGTTATGTTGGACAAGTTTTAGTGAAGATGCAAAGATGTTCATATTACAAATGGTTAATATGGATATCAACAAGAAATTATCAATTGACCAAGTGATTGATCATCCATGGATATTAAAACATCAAGCGTAATGAAGTATTGTATTCTGTTAATTACTGTTTTTAAACAAGCTGCTTTCACACTTCTCTCTCTATATATATATTTATATATATTTGCACATTTAATTATGCATCCTTTTGACGTATATATATTAAACAATCACCTGTACAGAGAACTTGCGAGCAATCTGTTCATTAGTGTCAGGAGCTTTCTTCTCTTCTCTCTCTCACAATCACCAGGTTTTGTTATCTATATAGGCATATCACTCACGTGTAACGCATACATATGTGTATGTCTGTATTACCATATTGTATACTCATGTACCTACCTGTCTGTCTCTGTCTCTCGATATGTGTGTGTGTGTGTGTGTGTGTGTGTGGTAGATAACTACGAAAAGAAAGAAGAAAGCCGAAAGCCGAAAAGAAATAAATTGTGGTTTTTTTTAAATAAATACTTTTCTACATTAATATTAAGTTTAAAGTCTACTTAAATAAGATTATGTTGAAAGAGCCGATATATATTAAAAATGTCAGATACATTAAGCTACAAAAACCCTGCTTATATAAAGGAGACCTCCTGCCACATGGCACACATGCGACACGTGGCGCTGACACATGGCGGCCAGATCACCACCATGTGTCACTATGCATGTGTGTATATACACATGCGTATATACGTTACATTACATAATATACAGTATCTTACACTATCCCCCCTCTGCGGTTGTGTAGATGGTGATGGATCATGGTCCTGGATCCGTGTGAGTTGGGCCATCTAAGGTATGACCGAATGTAGTCAACGAGTCTCGAACAACAAACCGTTTCATTCGAACTACGTGAACTATTTCAACCTCATGAGATCCCACCAAACTGTACCTGATACACCTGAGAACCAACCTTTCGGAGAACTCGGTAGGGACCAAGCCACTTATGTAATAAACCAGTTGCAAGCCCAGGTGCGGTTAACTTGGGAAACGTACCAGTACTAAGTCACCGTCAGCATAGTCTGGTGGAGTTTGATGTCGTGCATTGTAAGAAGATTGTTGCTGTATTTGAGCCCGACCAAGATGTTCAGCAGACTCTGCACGCAGAAGAGGTAAGACAGCATCCAAATGTCGAGCCCACATTTCGCATCCTCGGCACGTGGCAGATTTGATGATAATCCCAATTCACTAGGCAACTTAGGATCATATTCATACAATGCCTTGAATGGAGAGATACCAATCGAACTCTGAATGCCTGTTACATAAGCAAATCTCAAGCATCGCAAATACCAATCCCAGTCAGTGTGATTGAAGTTCACATACTTCGAGATCATACCCTTGAAGGTCCGATTCAATCGCTCCACCAAACCATCAGTTTGTGGATGATATGGAGAGGCAAATGAGTGTTTTACCCCTAACCTCTCACACAACACTCGGAATACCTCTGCAATGAAAGCGGGCCATTATCTGATACATCCCGCTCTGGACAAGAATGCTGCAAAACCACATTATCGAACAAAAACAAAGCTGTTGACAGGGCAGTTGCATCCGGAAGAGCACCAACCTCCACCCAACGAGTTAAATAATCAGATACGACAATGATGTACTGGTTACCTTGAGAAGAACGTGGAAAAGGTCCCATTAAATCACTGCAATTAACTCAAAAGGGCGAGAGACGTTGATGGATTCTAACACCCCCATGGCCCGAGTCATAGAGGAATTCCGAGTTTGAAAAATGGGACAACTCTGAATATACCTGATCACATCACACGCATGCTAGGCCAAATAAAAGGATCTGCGGAGCTTCTCCAACACTCGTTGGTGACCAAGATGACCTCCAACAATAGGCGAATCATGATATGCTCGAAGAAGGTGTGGAACATATGTAGAGGGCACAGCCAATCGCCATCTGTCGTCTGGATTTGTCCCAATAAAATACAATAAACCATCTTGAAGTCGAAACTGAGCATGAATATTGTCGAAACTGCGGTTCGGAAGAGGGACTTGCAAACGCATCCCGTAATTGCCTCGTCCACGGTTCACGTTTTTGGGGCATCCTGCCACTGTTCCAAGGATGGTAAGTCGGCATCGAATACTGAGGGGCTTGTATCAAACCGAATGCTGCAGCGACTGCATGAGCAGGCAAAGTGGAATCAGAAAGGGGTGCTCGAGAAAGTGCATCCGCATCCACCATTGTTCGCCAGGCCTGTGCACCACCTTAAAGTTATATACTTGGAGACGTAATGCCCATCTGGCTACACGACCCACTAGATTCTTCCGTTTTAGCAAGGAAGTGACAGCAGCATGATCACACTCCAAAAGTGTTTCACTCCCATGTAAGTAGGCATGAAGTCGTTCAAAACCCCAAAGCAGCAAGGCATTCTTTTTCAGTAGTGGAATAATTCCGCTCAGCCAGCGTGAGTACTCGACTATGTAAGCCACCGGGTGTCGAATTGAAGAATCCACAGCATCAGTTTGCATCAATACACCACCAATACCAACATCTGAGGCATCTACTCGTAAAATGAACGGACGAGTAAAATCTGGGTATTGAAGCAATGGTGGAGTTGTCAGGAACTCTTTTAACTGGTCAAATGCCTGCTGACACCTGCGAGTCCACCTGAAAGATACCTGTGGACGAACTAACTCCCGAAGAGGGGCAGTTCGATCAGTGAGATGATCGATGAATCGACCCAAGTACTGCACCGTGCCCAAGAAACGCTGGACTTCCTGTACTGTACGGGACGAGGGAACTCTCGAACAGCTCGCAACTTCATTGGATCCACCTGTAAACCCTCTCGAGATATACGGTAACCCAAGTAAGTGGTGTCGGTCGAACCAAACACACACTTTTCAAGTTTCAACTTCAGGCCAACTTCTCGAAATCGATCAAGAACGCGCCGTACATCACGAATGTGATCCTCCCAAGAACCAGACCCATGAATGAGCACATCGTCGATAAAATCGGCAGTGATATCAGGCATATCGGAAAGAAGCTCATCCATCATGCGTTGAAAGGTGGCAGGAGCTGAAGTCAATCCAAAAGGCATGACCAAAAACTCGTAAAGACCAAATGGTGTCCGGAAGGCCGTTTTTGGAATATCCTCCTCAGCCATAGGAACCTGCCAATATCCTGATGCCAAATCCAACTTAGTAAACCATCGACTCTGACCCAAACGATCTAATAGATCGGCAGAGTTCGGAAGTGGATAGACATCTTTGATGGTAACATCGTTAAGAGGTCGGTAATCCACACAAAATCGGAGAGATCCATCAGGCTTGGGAACCAAATGAGGTTCACATGCCCATGGACTCCGTGACGGACGACACACTCGTTTACCAATCATATCAGTAACAGCTGTTCGCATGGCTGATAACTCCTTTGGTGACCTGCGTCGAACCGGGACTTTGAAAGGCTTTGCATTGCCGGTGGGTATACAGTGTCGAGTCTTCACACGTGCACCTTGGGACAGATCAAATTTGAACAAACTTGCATACTGTTTCTTAAGTTGTTCGATGCAGTGTGCTCGACACTCAGGTGACGGATCCGGCATTTGAACCTGTTGAGATGAACACCACCCCAAGACCGGAATCAAAGGAGCTGTATGCGTGATACAAACAGCAACAAGCTTCTCTGGACGTAAAGGAACAGACTGCAAAGACACAGACTCCAAGCGTAATACAGGAGGAGAGAGTGAAAAATCACATGTACCTTTCGACTGCTTTAACCAATCACATCCCAGAATGATGTCAAAGACCTGGGAAGGGACAACCCTAAGAGACCCAGAGGGAAACTTACAGTTGGCACCCATAACCAGCGTAGTCAAGTGGTGTACTGTGATACTGCACGAGACTGCCCATTACCATATAAAATGTGCAAGACCTTATCTGCACGTCTTAAGGGTAATGAGCACCGATGCGCTAGAGAAGTAGTTATGGAAGACATACTGGATCCTGTATCCACAAGCACTGTGACTGAAAGATCATTCACCGTGCAGAAAATGTGAAAACTGGATGATCTGGTGGAACTTGCAAACCTTGATATGCATAGCGGAAAAAAATGGAGGTGAAGTCTCCATCGCACGGGATCCCTCCGTCGCCCGTACGATTACTGTTTTCCGCAACAGATCCACCTGCAAGAGAGGCTTCGTCATCTGGAAGCTCATCATCAGACATAATGGCCGCCACAGGCACACCATCCGGAACATATGGTCGCCAGCCTGGATGTGGTGGACGCCAATCAGGATACACATCGCATGCCCCCAAGTATGTCCAGGTGCCCAACAGGCCCAACAATGAACTTGATTGGGTCGACCTGCATTGTTCCGATTCCTCCTGTCACGAATCCGTGGATTTTGACCACCACGGGCAGGTACTGGAGCAGGTGCAGGACGATTTCGTGGAGGTGGTCCACGGGGTGGGCCCGAGGTCGACCACGA
Organism: Selaginella tamariscina; assembly: GCA_003024785.1. Taxonomy (NCBI): domain Eukaryota; kingdom Viridiplantae; phylum Streptophyta; class Lycopodiopsida; order Selaginellales; family Selaginellaceae; genus Selaginella; species Selaginella tamariscina. Next base: position 457,579 of record PUQB01000065.1, read on the forward strand.
AAGGCTTGCCGTGCGGGCACATATGCAGCAGCATCAACCTCCATTGGATCAGCACGCTGAACAAGAGGAGCAGGTAACCCAAGGGGAACACGGCCCTCACCAGGCACCAACTCAAAACGTTGAGCTAGTGCAAAAGCTTCCTCCAATGTGGTAGGACGAAGAGCCCGAACGAATCGAACAAGTTCGGGTCGCATAGTTGGCCATAACATACCGAGCTTAATGGGCTCAGGCATGTTAGGATATGCACGCCGAACTAAATCCCCGAACCTAATACTGAACCGCATAACAGACTCACCAGGATGTTGTCGTATCGCATGCAGTTGTTGGAAAGCATCATCTGAATCCTCAACTTTGCCAAACGTACGTTTGAGGCATTCCGTTAACCGATTACTATTGGCTTGAATCTCCGCAGCCAATCCATTATACCACTTGAGCGCAGGGCCTTCCAAACATGTAGGGAATTCTCTGAGAGCACGGGCCTCATCCCAACCATGGTAACGAACAATGACTTGGAAATGATCAAACCAGTGGTATACATCATCTCCCGGATCACCACAAAAAGATCGGGGTCGAACCCTCGGATTTGTGGCCTGTGAAGAAGATGAAGGAGTACTAGAAGCAGATCCCCCGGCATGAGGCTCAGACGGGGAAGAGGAGGACGAACCCTCAACAAAGCGCTCCAACAACTTTGTTTGTGCATCAATAGCAGTAGCAATAATGCTAAACGCCGTCTCCATATTCATCGTCATGAAAAACACGAAAAGGAAAAGGCGGAAGAAAGGAATACCCAACTTCTCCACCAATGAAAGAGCCGATATATATTAAAAATGTCAGATACATTAAGCTACAAAAACCCTGCTTATATACAGGAGACCTCCTGCCACGTGGCGCGACACATGGCGGCCAGATCACCACCCATGTGTCACTATGCATGTGTGTATATACACATGCGTATATACGTTACATTACATAATATACAGTATCTTACAATGTTACCAAAATGATCATCATATTGTGTTGATAATAGCTATTTCAGCTTCAGCTTCAGGTTGGTGGTGTTTGACTCTCTCCCTAGCCTTGGCATGCCAACTTGTTTATTGCATTTTGCACTTGCTCGTTGAATATAGGTGCTTTATAATGGGATCCCATCTGTAAAATAGTCATAAAAGTAGAAATATATAAAAATATTTAAAATTTGAAATATATTTATAATTATCGTATTTAAATTAAACATATTCTAAATATTTCGACTATGTAAATATTAATAAATGCTTTTTTAAAAGAAATGAATAAAATTTTATAATTAATTCACTGTGGTATTTAACTTTAAAACGTAACTAATTAAACATATATCATATGTTTTTCCCTTATTAATATTAGTTTAAATATTAATAAAAACTCAGTGTTAAACTAATGTAAAATTTAGATATATATGTATTATATGACATAAATGTGATATTTAAGACCTGAGTAACCAATGCATAGAGTGGTAATGTGCTGTAGCTGCATAAAACCTGAACCATAACCCTGATATGAACAATACAAATGGATTGGAACACCAAAAATAACAAATAAATAAATAAATAATTGTGTGTTGTACACTTCAATGTATGTGTGTGCGTGTTTGGTGTGTGTGTACAAGAATACTCAACCCAATGACCAGGAATCCTATTTTCTCCATTATACATGATGTAAAGCCAAGTGCTCTCTAGAAATATCATAGTTAAGCATATACCCCGTGTTCTTATATAATATGTTTATATATTCAGATACTGCATATATATACATATAGATACACACACGCGAGTGCGCACGCACGCACACAAGATATGCTCACACCACACACCAACCAATGCACATTAAACAAGGATTAAACCACCCACACACACAGCTCAGGAGAGAGAGAGAGAGCTCACCCATATCCAAAAGAAGAGTGCTAGCTCAAAGGCATTCTGCAAAATATGTTAACATAAGTTGTTCACAGACACAGCACGCACATGCACACGCACACGCACACACGTCACCTGGAAAAGGATAAAATGTAGCAAGCGTATGATGAGCATTGGGTTCTTATACCAGAAAAGATCATCACACAGATTAATTGTATTGGTGCTAGGATCATCCTGTTGTTTAGCAACATCAATCGCAATTAACATAATTATATGCTGTAGCTTTGCTCCAATAACAAGTAACAACTGCATAACAACATTTGATCAAATATATATATGTGTGTAAGAAATATGTATAAATGAATACCCCCAATGGAACAAAAGAAATCCAAAAGTACGCGTTCCAACCTGTGGAAGAAAAGTTGATTAACACACACACACACCACACACACATAAAATGCGTATGTATGTATATGTACAACATAATACACATTTGAAAAAGGTTTACCTTCGATATTGAGGAGAAGAAATAATACCACAAACAACCAAAATAGACCACTGAAACATGTAATGAAAGAGTATTATAATCTTATATTCAAATATATTAACATAATTATAAGCTTATAAACACAACAATACTAGGTTTGTAGAAGTCAAATTTTGATATTTAATATATGCCTCCATATATAACATAGTTGCACACGCACACAGAGATGTTTACCTTATACCCACTACTTCTCGGAAATCATCCTCAAGAACACGCATTATATAGCGGTGGAAGTCAAAATTACTTCTTAAATTGTGTTTCTGCATAACATAGTATACACCATAGGCATAAACAAACATCCGCATTCAATATACATACGAGAACGTATGTATGCACGTGTATGCGTGAGAATATAAGTTAAAGAGATAATAAAATAGAGGTAGCTGTCAAACGAGAGAGAGAGATTACATTGATAAAACCAAGACGAAGTGCTTTGTAATCGGATCGTGATACAGACATGGTGAACTGTCTTAGAAAACATACCTGTCCAAAAAGAAAAATTATTAATTTATATATATATATTAACGTTTAACAAATTTGATATATTTCAAAATACAATAATCAAACCAACTGATTAATATAACTTTCTACTAATACTTCGTAAATGTACACACACACACACACACACACACTCACTATCCAGCTTCGAAGCTCAGATGACATATAGCCAGGATCTCCACGCTTCCGTAGGAATGTGGTTAGTCTCTTTAGCTGATTTGTTTCTGGACATGACTTAATAATGTTGATTTATTTTTTTATTAACTTATTATATTGATAAACACCCGATATCATTACCTGTGTTATTTTGAGATGACTGGAGACTCATCTGTATTTCATCTTCCCAAGCACCCCATCTATGAACCTGAATAAAAATAATACAAACAAACATTCTAGATTGGTACAATGTAGCTTATATTATTATAATATGTTTATCAATTTGAAGAATCATTTAGTTTAATTAAAATCGTGTTTATCACCTTATATCTTGCTAGTAACAATGTTAAGCAACTGTAAACCATGTGAACAATTGCCAATACAAAAATGAAGATGTGTAGCTTGTGTAAACTTGCCCTTTGAAATAAATGGCACTTTTCCCTGTTAATTAGTATAATAATATATTTATTTAGGCATTTACCTCAGCTAATCAACACATTAATATCTATTATCTATACTAAATATTATATAAATGTTCATACAAGTACATAAGTACTCTCTACACACATAACATATTAATATATACAGGATATGAGTTGATTGATATAGAGCTTTATGAGTTTCAAAATACGATCTTAGTGCACATATAAAATATACAAGTATTCTCTATACATGAAAATAATAACATATTAATATATCTGTTACTACCGTCAATATGTAGGTACACACATGATATACGTGTGTGTGTGTGTGCGTGCGTGGTGTGTGTGTCTGTGCACACATACATATATACATACCTCGGGACATCTACCTCTGAAATGTTCTATTTCAGCATCAAGTAATTCCTTGCACGGGACCATATGCCGGGTTGGTGATCGGCATATTCCAGTTATTGGTCCCTCAAAAGCGGACACATAATTGAGATGAAACCAAGCAACATAAGCTCTGCATATTATATCATTTAATATAATTAACTTTATAGAGAGAAAACATTGACTAAACCATATATAAATTGACTACAGTTATATACAGTATGTACGTATATATACGCACGTTCCCATGCAAGCTTATATATATTACGTCTTATATCCAACTATAATGGGAATACCTTCTTTGGTCTTTTCAAGAGCTTGAAGCAAAGGCTTGCTTCTGGATCGCTCTTCCCGCTGGCTTAGCCACTGCATAGAAGTGTGTGTAAGTGTGCGTGCCTGCCTGCATGTGTGTGTGTGTGTGATGTGTACATCTTCATGCCGCTGTATATTTTTGTCTCATGCCCACATCGGGCGGCCACGGACTTTATTATAAATGGAAACTGTGCATGAAACTCTAGTGCGGTGTTTTTTTGATGGAACATGCCTCTGTGTGTGTGTGTGTGTGTGTGTGTGAGAGGAGAGAGAGAGAGAGACGGGGGAAGGGGGTGTGGTACTAAGCTTAATTAAGGATGCTTCTTTTATTTTCATATGAGAGGAATAGAGGAGTAGTGTGTGTGATTATCTTCAATACCATAAGTGTATTCATAAATTTGAAATTTATGTAGCGTGGGATGTACGTATGTGTGCGTGCGTGTGAGTTAGAAATCTATTAACAAGCGTACCTTGCCAGTGTAATGAATAGCCCGCTCCAAAGCAAGCGATGCAATTACAAAAATGCTGCAAACGAGCGCAGTGGCCCATGTTGGAGTAATCTCTAATGTGCGATCCTTCTCTTCTTCCCCCATTTCCTTTCTGCCTCCTAACACACAGACTTTCTAGCTATAGGACTATATACATTAATACAACACGCTTACGTACATGTATACCTCTCTATGTGCAAAACGAATATACATAGTATCTGCCTCCTATTGACTGTATATATTTACTATAAGATATTATGTAAAGACTTTGTGACGACCAAACACTAAGTAGTATCTGGATATTAAAATAATGTGACGAACCAGTCGTCTCCACGTGTCAAGCACATGCGTTTGACGATAGTATATATTTTGTTGACATTTATATAGACTTCTAGTTAGAAATACACACACGCACGACGCGCGCGCACACACAAGGTCTTTAAAGTAAATAAATCTTCCTATATGAATAATAATAAATAAAATTTATAATTATTTATAGGCAAAACTGCTTCTGAAATAATGAATATGAGTTAACAATGTTACTTATAATTAAATTAAGCAAACATGGTTTTTAAAAATTGAAAATCAAATTCGTATAGATTTAGTAGAATATTTAACAATGTAGATATGGTAATTTTAATTTTTTATTGTTAGATATAAAATTATAGTAGTTCAATGTTTAGTTTACCATACTTGATTAGGATAATGTAATGGCCCCACCAACACCAGTTTGCTTCTTCATATATTCATCGGAGAGCCGCATTTTCATTACCATACTTTGCTCCTGCACAAGTGAAGCCCCGGCTCTTAACAAATTATCCAGATTTTTCTGCAAAATAATAAATCAAAATATGAATATAAGTATATCAATTAACATATTATATGTGTGTGTGTGTGTATTCAAAGTTGATTATTATAAATAACAAAACGTGATAATATAGATAAAAAGAAAATTTGTTTTAATATTAGTGTGAAATTATTAAAAGACTAAGCAATGTACATTTAATAGAAAAAGTTTATATGTAATATAAACTTATGATATAAAATGATTAATAAAATATCTCGTTAAATTGCATATATTAATTAAGTAGAATATATAAAACCTTCGTATACTATTAGTTCAAAAATAACAAAAACATTAAATATTTAAGAAAAATAGCACTAAATCATATCTAAATATATCAAGTATATAATATAATATTCATAAAAAATAAACCTCTGGATTTTCTAATAATAACATAAACAGGTATTTATTTTTAGTATCAGACGAATCATATGTTAAGTTATATATAGTAAAACGTGACAATATGTGACTTATAAAACCTCTGGTGGCTGGAAACGGTAGCTTCTTTCTTCTTGAGAAGCAGTTCATTGAGTTCATCGGGGCCGCCATTGGATTCTATCCACTGTAAGCCAAAGAATAAGTAAATGTGTAGCTAATACGTATCTACAGAACGAAATTGTGTGTGTGCGTGCGTGCGTGCGAGCGTGTGGAGAGAAAGAGAGAGAGAATCTATGTTAATTTATCATACTCCATTTGGTTTTGAACTGTTTTGTACTATACTTCTGTGGTTTGATCTATACTTTTATGTGTTTAGTGTAGGTGTATATCCAAATAAAAGCAGTATGCTGCATGCTATACATCGTTACAATCACTTCATGCTTACCTTTAGGACTTCTTCATCATAGGCTCGAGATCGCAATGCTCCATAGAAATCCAAAGCTGCAAACACACACACTAAGTATCGATGCAGATTATACCTCTATGTATACATATATACACACGCACATACACCACTCTTCTCACACACACGCACGCACAAAACCATACATGCATGTTATCTTACCTTGGTTAGGAAATTTATCAACGATAACACCAATATCTTCAATGGTTAATCCATCCTTTGAATACATATGGTAGACAATGTTTATCAAATCCTCTCTTGTTGGCTGCCTGTAAAACACACATTAATACACAATAATAAAAGAATAACTTTATCTATGAATATAATAGCATAATACACACACATATACACAAATGCAGACATAAAGATCTGAACACACATATACATACCTAAATAGATAATGCATCGGATGCAATCTTCGCCTTCCTAAATCACATACATATGCATACAGACATACAGACCTGAAAACATACTATTGTTAATGTGTACGCGTGCGTGTTTGTGTGCGAAGATGCTTTAAATCACTATATATTTATATATAAGTAGTAAATATCCAATATACAGTGTATTTATCATTATGTAATATGCGTGCTTTACCAGTAGAATTTGTCCATTCTGCCATCACGTATAAGAGGAGCCCATAGTGTAGAGAGATCGTTACCAGTGACGATAATTGGAACACGCTTAATGACATCTGCCTCTCTCCACTCTTGGCCAACACTAACTTTTGTTGGATTGTCTGCAATATTCATAAGCGTCCCATCACAATCTGATTGTTAACAGTCATCTGTGTATTCTCTGCACACAAAAAAAATATTCTTATTAGCACACACACACACATATATGCAGCTTATAACATAGGTTTCTATAATCCATGGTTATTATTGTTCAGGGCTATTATGAAAAGCAGCTCATTAGTGCTCTGTAGTGTTTAGTCTGTACGTATATGCAAGGTGCATCATTGTAGATATATATGTTTGGGAGTATAATAAGTGTATTTTTTAATGTAGAACACCCATAGACAATACGGAATAATTGAGTAATTCTCTCAAAAAAGAAGCATATTAGTATATGTGAGTATGTATGTGTAACGAACCCGTATACGTATAGTATTATATACGTACATATATATATATATATATATATATATATATATAGAGAGAGAGAGAGAGAGAGAGAGAGAGAGAGAGAGAGAAGAGAGAGAGAGAGAGAGAGAGAGACAAATACATGCAAAATTATTTAGTTATGATGGAATATAAAGCACTTGCCTACCAAATCGCCCTATGCCTGCATCAATGTCATTAATCATCAGGCAGCTCAACTTTCCCTGATAAACAAAACCATTACGTTAACATGTTTAGCTTTATATATTAGTTTTTCGCTGTATTTAAACTCAATATAACGACACATAACATGTATGTGTGTCTCTCTAACAGACACACACACACACACACACACACACACACCTGGTTCTTCACAACTTGGGCAGCTGTTCTATAGCGGTCTCTGATTAAACGTCCTGGTTCACCTAGACCACATAAAATTAACTTTTAAGGTTATCACTTTCCAAGACTTTATGTATATGACACTTTTATTGAGTAAGCTGTTTAGCTATTATAAGTAAACAACGAGTCGTAAAGCATAAACATTGTTATTATCAATCTAAATAAATGTTTTATATTATAATTCATAATTACAATTCATATACCTGCTCTGTCAGACTCTAGCTCGCCAGCAGACATAATGACAGGTTCTATACCCATGGCTTTAAAAATAAGCTCGGTTTGAAAAGTTTTCCCTTGGCCTTTACCACCCCATATACCTGGAAATAAATATTTAGTTAATAATGTTAAATTTATATCATGTTAAGCTAAAACATCTCTCTCTCTCTCTCTCTCTCTCACACACACACACACACACACACCAAGAATTAAGGGGACTTTAGTATCAAGTTGATCAGCCACATAGTTCTTGACAATATGCATCACTGCCATCAAAAGCTCAAGATAAGTATCCGTTCATGCCATTTTTAGCAATCCACTCACCTATTGTATCCTGCAAAATGAATACAAATACATAATTAATACATCTTTAACTATATACTTATTAGAAAATAGTATATCGTTAAAAGGTATGCTTATATATATATATATAGGTACCATGAATGCCGGTGCTATATAGTAATCCCCTTGCAAATGTTCGAAAGAACGGGTCACTTTCTGCCTGTAAGCAAAAACAATATCGGCTGCAAATAACATTGTGTTAGTCTTAATTATGTTCAGCCATAAAAATGTACATATACACACACACATATATCCGTATATTGTGATACATGTCTACTTATGGACAAGTATGTTCCAATACCAACTGGTTGGACCTACCACATAGAAATGAATATATATACATGTGTACATATACACATATATGTACAAGTGGTATATATGTTGTATCCCACATACAACCCCCCCCCCCCCCTCCCCCAAACACACACACCTTCTTTTCCAAGGAAATCACCAACGAACAAGCTGTCAATAATGCCTTCACGAGCTCCAACCTGATGTTCATATTATCTGCTTCTTTTCCAAGCCTGTATAGATAGTCTTCACCTTGTGAGTCCTTAGCAGTCCATGAAGAAGGCCCCAGCTTCTCATCTTTCCCCTTCAGAACATTGCTAGCGTATGAAACTATATACATACTTTATATTCATAAATGCACGTATCACCAAAATGAATTTATTTATATACGCATATTAATGCACTCACTCATTGTTTAATATCGAACATAACCGTAAAGAAGATTGTTAATTTAATCCCTTTAGTCTATGTATATAGTATGTACTAACGTATATAAGTACTGTATTTATAAGTATGCTATTCCATCTATCTACTTGAAAGAGCTTCAAGCTAATAGGAATCCCTTAGTCACGATTCATGCATGTATACCATATTTGCGATTTATGTACTATCGATATAACGAGTTTATATCTCTTATAAGTACGCGTCTGTATCCATGTGTATTATCTACTGAGCCAATTTCGATATGTACATATTATGTATTGATGTAAATGCGTGTTTAAGTACACAAAGTACCTTTGGAGAAGAAGATGAGCAACGGACCCGAATTCCATGTGTATAATTCTTCTGCTGGAATAAACCCACACATAATGCAGAATTTCCCACTAAGCTGGCCATTTCCAGAGAACCAATAGCAGAAACGTTTGTTTTCTATCACATCTCATCCCTTTCTGCATTAAGCATGATTAGCGGATTAATCTCAGTATTAGTAATTGATCCTGGGTTTCACGACACTCCAAATTTGAAAGTCCATTATTTCTGAGCAAACATAGTCAGTCACACAACACATACACACGCATTCGCACACACAGGAACATCATACTTGTTGCACATACACATGTAATATATATAAGCTGACGTGCGTACATTGTATTCTAAGATGCATTCGGGTGTTTCATACCATTATAGGTACTTATAGTCCAAGCTCAAAGGAAGGTTGGCTTGACTGCTGTCGTGAACGGCACTGCTCTGCTGCATCTGCCTCTAATGCATCCAAATCCACACCATCAAATATATCGTCTGAAAATAAATCATCCCCCCTCTCCGCATGGCTTTTTTCTGCTTTTACATTGCCATATATATTTAAATATACACACAAATATACACGTGCATATTGATAGTATTGCACATTACCCAAGATGTATATATTCCATAAGGTATACGATATATATCTTTGTACATCTTCTCTGTCTCTCTGTCTCTCTCTGTCTATACGCAATAGTGTATCAACTACATAGTTATGCATAAAACTATGTGATAGTTGGTTATATGTAAAATTACATTGTACATACATATACATGTCTTTGTGTAATTACCTTCTAGGCTCGGATCAAAGCTTAACTTTCTTCTTCTCAACTCCAATGGAGGTAAGTTACTCCTACTTGAAGGTGGTACACTAGACTTCTGTTACACTGTCTGGCACTATAGCTGACGCGTCTGGTGCCATAGATGATGTAGAATATGACCTGTCCTGTGCCATGGATGACGTAGAATACGATCTGGAACCTGGTGTGGTGCTTGGAACATTAAACCCACCAGCAGGTGACTGCTGCGTGAGTAAAGAGCGTCTGTAATTAATCAAGTTAAAGTAATCAGACTTATTTTCAACTGTAAGTAAGCATCATATGAATGTACTAATTAGATAATCTTTACATTATAGTGATCTCAACTTTATACTAATTAGATAATCTATTACATTATAGTGATCTCAACTTTATCCAGTATATCGGATGATCATTTAAAGCGAATGATATGCTTACAATGTCTGCGTGTCGATGAGTGATATACAAGAACATATACGATAAAGTAGCAGTTAAACATTACAATAACATAGATTATCACATATAAACACACACACAAAAACACAATACCTGTAAACTGCCATCATATCCACGCTAGCAGCTCCGCTAGATTGCACGTTATCATTTATAAGCTTCTATTTGAATGACGACTGTCTTCTTCTTCGTCTTCTGAGACTTCCTCGTCAGATGAGACTCTGCCATACAGATGTATACTATGTGCTTTCTTGTATGTCTGTGTGTGTATATCTATCTATCTATCTATCTATATATCTATATATCTATATATAGAGAGAGCGTACTCGGCCTCTTCGTCAATATATTGTTCAAACCATCAGCTTCCTTCTCTGCTTATCTGGTCCAAATAAACACCAAATGAGAAATATATAAAGCACAGATGCCGATATAACTGTGTATGTATGTGTGTGTTCGTGAGTGTGTGCGTGTACGTTGTGCGCTTGTGCGCGCGCGCGTGTTGCGTCCTTGTTATTTATACATTTATAAGGAAAAGAAGGGTTATATATATTATATTTATATAATATGATTTAATACTTACTATTAGGAGTTTTTTAAGAGCTCTCTGCCTCTTTTTAAGACGCTTTAGAGGCCGAGGATTACGCAATGCAGACGGTAATTGACTGCTATGGCACTTCCAATCCTCACTATCGCAAGTTGAAGGTGTTTTCGCCACAAGGTTTTTCTAAAACATATAGAACTTAGTACACATAAATGTAATGTACGTAATACTTTTATAATATACTTACATAGTAAGCGCAAATGTTGTATTGGCATAGAGATATACATATATATGATTGTACATGTAAACATAATGTCTATAAAAATACATCATAATGTGAACTTTGTAGATATTAATATCATATAATACACACTCTCTAGATATTACTGTTTTAGGTTACTATAATATTAACCGTATATATATGGAATGTTTTGTATCTTATAATTGAATAATGTACCTCACTGCTGCTTTTGTCGTCCAAACTCCCCGGCGTTTCGGCTTTTAATGCAGACAACTGCAATATCGATAACCGAAATTGTATAGACAATATCCTTAGAAAATAAACATATGTGACACGATAACAAAAAAAGTTATCTGTAATACCTCAGTGCTGCTGTTTAATCCAGTTAAAGGTGATTTGGCAGCACTAAAAGCTTTTGATGCAGACCCCCTTTCCTCAACCTTGTATACACAGTTTTAGAGACAATAATACGTGTGTGTGCGCGCATATATATGTAGAGAGAGAGACCTTATCTGTGTGTATATACGATCTTTCCAGATTGGAAGTAGCAGAAGCTTTCCCACTGAAGGAAAGAGCAAAAAGAAATCATACATGTATTACTAGAAACAAAGGAATATATAATACATGCATCTAGATAGTGCGCTCTAAATATAGTTGGGGATAAAAAATGATAGTTGCAAAAATACCATTCAGGGCTTGAATACTTTGTTCTTTTGATTTCAGGAGTTTCCAGCACGAATTCGTCCGGCTTGGTAACACGAGGAGAAAAGCTATGTTTAAACTCCTGCTGAAAACGAATGTAAACAGTTTAAGCAGATAGAAACGAAAACAATTAATGACTACAAATCTTATTTAGTATTATATTAGAGCTTAAGGATTTAATATAGCATACCAAACTTGTTAATTTGTGATTTATATATGATATATATGTAAGAAGGGGGGGTGGGGGGGTCTTGCCTCTTGACTGTTTGCCATTCCAGTGAGACGAGGTGGTGAAGACAGCATCACATGACCAGAATCTGATATACTAACAACACCAGTGCTGAAGAAGTGATAAATAGGAGCTTGAGGTTCTAAGATCTGAAGAATAAATCAGTAACAAATGATGTATATCTAACATAGGTTTTTAGAATAACATTGCGAATATATACAAGCTGTTTACAAAGATATAGCTATACACTAACTATAAAAGTAGTTTGTGTGCTAAGTACTTCTTAGAATACAATGTCTATAATGCGAGTGTATTCATATATGTGTGTGTGTCTAACTAGTTACATTGTATGTGTTACATAAGCAGTATATATCTGCTTTTGTACAATCTTTAGAATGTTGTATGCTTTGTTTAATGCGTTTACACAATATACGCACACACATACAAGTATACAATACCTGACCTACATCTATGAAAGTAAAATATACTACTTACTATTTCTATGTCATATTTCACGACATCATCAATAGTAAAATCGTGTGTTTGTCTGTGCTTACTTGCTTTTCTTCTGTAGCTATGTTTTCATGTCCAATAACTTGAGAACTTCCAGGCACGTGCAGATTGAAATTTACTTGGACTTCTTCTGTAGCATTTTTTAATAAACTAAATCTGTATGTATGTATATATATATATATATATATATATATAACGTATCAAAAACACACATTATACACATATACATATATATGAAGACAGTGAAATGTGTGCGTGTGAATAACAGAGCTTCTAATATACCACTTAAGTGTTTACCTTCTGACTGGTTGTCAGGGTCCTTGTCATTCGCCAATGGAAATTCATCCTGGAAAAAAAATATTATATTATGCATATAGTTATAAGGTGTGTGTGTGTGCGCGCGCGCGCGTAAACATATATGCGTACTCTGTTCTCGGTTTCATCGCTTGTAAGAATATCCGTAAGAACATCATCCTGCCACTCCGACTCATTATATTGTTCTTCTGCATGTTGAACTTCCTCTGCAAAGAACATGGCTCTTATATAGTATGCGTGTGCGTGTATATATAAGTTCTTTTAAGATATTATGGGAATATAGAGTTGATTCATGTGTGAGTGTTCACATACTTACATCACAAGTGTATCTTATACTTTTGTGTTTACATAAACGGTAAGGTTTTACCTGTTGGTTGGTTAACAACGATCTCTATCGGACGGTGTTCCTGCAATATAATAATATACATTCAATTGAAGATTACAGAGTATTCTCTATCATAAAGTGTATTCCGAATATAATACAATAACTAAATGTGTTATATATGTATATAGTATATATTATAAAATGTCACAGTGCTTTATCCGGTTTAAGATATAAAAATTTATCTGACACTTCATGCAAAATTTGAGATGTATGTGAAAATTATAAAGTATATAGCTACATGTACAAGTATGTATGTATATGTGTGTGTGCGTGTGTGTATGTACACCTCATTTTCCTTAGACGAAGGAACACCACGAAGCTCTTGTAAGACACCGATAAGCATGGAAACGGTCCTCGAAGAATGTTTAACATTCTTAATACGAGTGGCAACGAGCTGATTAGTCGGAAACGCAATAAGCGAAGGGGTCCATGTTGATGACTTGAGATACTGGGCAAGGAGCATATTCTCCTCTTCAGTGAGCTCTGTGGATGAATTTTCCACCGCCGCTGGCGTGTCTTGTTTCGCTTTTCGTCCACGTGGCACGAACTGCTCGATTGTGAGCTCCATTAACTTCACTTCTGGCCTGAAAGCATGTGGTATCTGCATATTTTATTTTTAATAATAAGCATATATTGTTATACACAGCATATAAAAGTCAAACAAATATATTACGAAACACACACTCTATAATAATCATTATCAGTCTAAAAGTCTGCTAGTATACTAGATATCTTAACAGATAGATAAGTGATGCATATTTAATAGATAAAGAAATCTTCTTATAGAGACTAGAAATTTAAGCATAACAAATAGTTACCATTCTAGAGCTGGTATGGAAGTTGAAGCTGTTGATGCCTCCATTGTGCATATGCTTGCCAATCGCCTTGCTTTTTGCTTGCTTGTTCAGATACCCCTGTAGTTCATTACCTTCACTTGCTAACACCAGTACAATGCGCTAAGGAAGAATAATTCATTTATAAAGAACGAACTATATGGCTCATTACGATTATATGTATATACCAAATAATAACTACAAGTATATAAGTATATATTAGCACTCTCTCTCTCTCATTAAGGACATATCTTAAACTATTACTACTGTATATTATATTGTCGTAGATATGTATATAGTGAACAGTAACTACAAGTACACCAGTATATATTATCTCTCTCTCTCTCTCTCTCTCTCTCTCTCTCTCTCTCTCTCTCTCTCTCTCTCTCTCTACATAATTATATTTCCTATATTTAATTACACTACAAAGCATACACATTAATATACTTAATATGTGTATATATGAACAGCTTTCAAGGATATCCACACGTCCATCGCGTTTCCGCCCAGTTCTTCCCATCCGTTGGATCATCCTTAGAGGGGAAATATTCGCATCAAAACATATAACAAGGTCCACTTCCATAATATCTAGTCCCTCTTCACCAATGCATGTAGCTACGATTGTATTATAGCCTCCTGCCCGAAATTTCTAAATATGCAAAATTTAAAATATAATAAGCACGTACGCGTACATGTATATAATATCAATATATAATGAAGATAAAGGCATTCACACACACACACACAACACACTTCATTATAAATGGTAAGAAAAAACCTGCAAAACTTGCTGTTGCATCTTTTGTGTCTGTCCTTTGGAATGCTTTCCTGCAATGATATCGTCCATATGTGTGTGTGTGTGTGTGTAGCATACGCACTACGTAATGAGTCACATACATGTATGAATAATATGGTCATAATCAATACAGTATAGTAAAATATATCTACGTATAAGCACACGTATACGCATATAAATCTATAAATTTACGCACAGCATACATTTATATATACGTGCACATACGTAGAAATATACATAATAAGCACCCACCAGACATATACATATGTGTGTGTGTGTGTAGTACGTGAATAAGGATATACATGCAAAAGTGGACACTATAAGGAGAAAACTTACCGGAACTTTGTCCTATAAACTCCATAGCTTTAACAGCACCATCCAGCTTGAAAAGGGCCTCCATTATATCTCTGCAGAAGGAAGAGATACATGACACCATTGAAAAAAATATATTATAGTAACATTATGATTATAAAGTAGTAGACATACTTGACACTTTCTCTGAAATTGGTGAAGATGATAACCCTTGTATTACTCGGATCACGAGTAGCTGTTAAATGTAAAATCAGATGTCAGAATTTCTGATGGAGTTCTCAGACTACATGCACGCATGTATGCATGTATAGAGACACACACACCCACATACCAAAGTGGTGAAGGACGATTTCCTCCATCTTAACTAGCTTGGGATTAGAAGCACCGTGATTAACAGTTTGATGCATCAACTGCTTAACTTGATGCACTTTTTCGTTACGAGACATCAATCTTGTGAGTATCCTTCAGTAATTATAGTTAATAACAGAGGAAACATAATCTTCTAAACCTAATAATATATTGCAATCAATATATATACACTATATCTTATATAAAACCATACGTGTGTGTGAGACTATTAAACATAGCTGATTATCAAAATTAAATACTAGTATGTATTTAATACCAGTAAAGATTGGTATATACATACCCCTGTTGTAACTTTTGTTGAAGCATTTCATATGCAGGTCGGATACCATGTGTAGATAGCAACTTAAATATGTGACACAGCGTTATAGCTACTCCGAAACAGCCTTCAACCTCTCCACCTAATAATACAATGAGGATTAGGAAGGGAAATTATATAGTTTAGATACATATTATACATGTCAGTGTAGTTCTTACATTGTCCAGGGGCGAGTGCAGCTGGAGGAGCTTGCCGAAATTTATCTCTTGCTGTGAGAAACTCAAAAGGTGTAAGCTGCATAAACGCAAAGAGACCACATCAGTGCACGCGCACGCACATGTGTGTACAGGAATGTGGTACATTACATAACATAACAAACAGATCAACTGTGAATAAGTAGATACAGTATATAAGAACATATGAACATATGAACAAATATGCCTATTTGCATACATGAACACAAAGCGTGTCAAACAATTAGAAGATACACATACGTATTTCAGATACATACCCTGCTGAGGTCTCTGTTGTAAAATACACCGTAACTACAGAGCTTCATGACTACCGGCTGGAGAATATCCAAGAGCATATCTCTTATCTTTGCAGATTCTGAATCCATAGCCACCTGCAGAAGACTTTGAATGAAAATACATAAAATGCACACACACACAACACACACACACACATATATATATACACACATAGACTCAGCAGAAGACTATGATGGATTCATATATAGTTGTCTGTAACTATGCATACAGTACACACCAGACACACACACAGACACACCGAAACGAGTTCAAGCTTCCTATTGTGAGTGTACTGACTGACATCTGGATCATCCTCGTCTCGGTACTCCATACATGATATCTTCAAGTTGTCAATCACTGTTTGAATAGTCGTATGTTTTGCTGTTAAAAACCGATTTACATATAATCAATCAGAATAACCCAATAAATACACAAACCAATCAAGCTTGCTTACATCCCGGTGTAGCCGTGAGAGCCAGGATCCTCGGTTTACCTTGGCAGCTATTATCTGTGTTAAAATATAGTAAATACAGAAACATACATGTGTCTGTGTTACCTCTCGGACAACTACACAATATGAATAATTCCCAAGGGCACGATGAGCTTCGTCGACAACAAGACAGACTATCTCGCGTAATGGGCATGTTCCTGCAATAAATTGCATGGTGTGTGTATCACCACGTACATATATACATATATTAACTTGACATATACCAGAGTTGATGTCCTTTTCGAGAACTTGAGGTGTGACAAAGAACACCCTCTTGTTTTTCCATAGCTCAGCTCTATGAGCAGGATTTATTTGGCCCGTCATATCAATTGTCAACTCCTGCAAGTATAGTGTTCAGTATGCACAAAAACAGAGTGCTACGTATGTACATTATGTAAAGTGTGTGTGGTGTGTGTGTGTGTGTGTTTATATACCTGGGGAATTCCCACAACATTGTGACACGCCTCAATCTGTTGGAGAACAAGAGGCTTCGACGGTGCTGTAAAAACGATTTTTCCTACAGCAAGTAAAAAGGTAAAGATTTTGTATATAATACATCATTTTAATCTACTAGCATAAGGATTAAGATATTAACTATTAGAACAAGTAAATACAGCATACCTTTTGGAAACCATCGGTAAAAGTTATACATGACTACAGCAGCAATCAGTGTTTTTCCGAGCCCAGTTGGTAGTGAGACAAGCGTGTTTGCAAAAAGAGCCGTTTTTGTAATGGAGAATTGATAATCACGACGTGGAACATTTGCTGTAATGTAATTTGCTATAATGCATACAGTATCTCTGGCGTCCGTGTGTATATAATTTATGTGGTGCTTGTATACTCCATACACGTAATGTAAGATATATGTGTATATGTCGACTCGTCGTAAGCATGTCTGCTTGTGTGAATGAATGGTTATAACTAGTATACATGTATGATTTTAGTATCCCAAGGTAAAGTATGTGTGTGTCTGTGTGCGTGTATTTTATGATATATATATATCTAAGTGTTTATATGCTAAGTATGGTGTCCATGCATCTGTAACTTTCAGAACCATATCCATGTTGAGCTTTGTTTGGTTTAATCTATAATTTGCTGCTTAATGATTATTAACCATTAAGCATCAAAACTAACATAATGTGATATACATACATATATTATATATACGGAGTGTGTTGTACCTGGATAAACCCAAGTAGCTGCGGCATTTGAATCAATGGGCACTTGCACATCATCCGACTGCTTTTGCTGTTGGGGCGGTTCATGTGTACTTGAAGAGGCTCCGAAAAATGAATCAAGTGTTTTCTGCCGTGGAGGATGAGCCTGCGGCTCGGCATTCTGCTTATTCAGATAGGCTTGTTCAATCTCTGCGACTGCCGCTGCTATGTCGAAATCCTTGAAACAGAACAACGGAAAATGAACAAAAGATCGGTTTTTTTCTCTGTGTGTGTGAAAGCTTACATCGTCGTCTGCTGCATTCATGTTCAACTGGCATTATCGACCACGAGCGCCGCCATTGTCCTCGGTACCCTAGCCAATGAACCCTATGTCAAGATCCTTGAAATACAAGGGAAAAATGAAGAAAAATTAGCTTTTTTCTGTGCGTAGAGTGTGCATGCGACAGACACAAACTTACATTGCCGGATTCATATGTTCCGCTCGCATTCTTGAGCATGAGCGCCTCCATTCTCCTGGAGCACGCCCTAGCCGAGGAGCGCCATTTTGAACCCCAAGGGTTTATAAAACAGAGGAACCCTAAACCCGTTGTATTGTAGTAGAATGATCATGTATATATACATGAGTGAAAACATAAATTACTATTTACCAAGTATATAATTAATTTGTATATATTATAATACCTTGAAAGCAAATCATTACAAATATATTTGATTTCATAAGATTTATGTACATAAAACATATTTTTATAAGATTTTTAGAATATTCTTATATATTAAAATATTCTATAAACCTTTACATTTAAATGCTGGAACACATTATTTAGTTTCATTTTAATACACATTATTATCATTGTACAATCGAAAACAATATATACTTTAAATAAAAACACATGCACAGTCGCATGTGTTAGATCAAATGTAAACTATTTAATTAATTTTATAATGATTCACATATATTAAATTATTAAATTAAGTTTCTCAATAGTCAAACTTATTAACTCCTGACTTAGTTTAAATTAGTTCTTGTTGGCATGCTTCCCCACTATATGTACATACATATATGGATGCATGTATATACATACATATGACATGTATAATTTTAGTAGAAATTTGCTTGTTAATGAATTAATCAAGAAGTACGAATAAGACAGTCTCCATTCTGTTCAGCATGCTGTGACGAATTCGGGTCTTCCATGTTCTCCTTCTCACCCTCTTCTTTATGTTCTCCATCTCCTTCATTAGGCATTCCATCAACTACAAGTTTCATATTAATATAAGTGTGTTGTGTGTGTGTGTGTGTGTATACCTTCTTGAGAGATGCCTTCAATATCCTCGAACATCCCTTCATAAGATACGAAGGAACAAGGTTCTTAGAGTCTTCTCTAGTTGGTGTACTCTTTCTTCATGTACACTCTCAACACTGCATTCTTCTGGTGTATCAAGACGCTCTTTACTTCTAAACCTCGCTAACCACGCCTTAAACTCAGCTTAACACGCTCTAACCATGACTTATCTTCGGACTTGCCCGAATCCCACCGCTCGTTGCCCGACGGTTACGATAGCAGCAACACACAGAGCAGTGGATACAAGAGTGGGAAGAAGTACATAAACAGCTGATAAGCTGGGATATATTAAGAGGATTAACACCCCAAATGAAAGATAGTGGATATCTAAACACATTCCCGACTTGCACAGCATCGATGCGTCTATCTCATATAGATCTATGAGCACTAATAATTAATTCCTCATATATAAGGAACCAAACAGAACAATGGAGCTCTCTCAATGACTGGCTGTTCGATAGATAAGCTCTTTTACCTAATCACAAATATATATTAATTACCTCCTTAAGTTTATTTAAATGGAGCTGTCATGTGAGCAAGTGTCTCTTGTAGTCGCGGAAGTCCGTTAGAATATAGGATATACATTACACGTGTATAATTTATTAAAATATATTTTACTTTACGTGTTATAATTTGTTTTATTTTGTTTTATTTTACTTACGTGTATAATTTGTTTTCATTCTCTTACGTATAAAGCATGGACCTACTCGTTCCCCAATTATTCATATACATGTGTGTATGTGTGTGTATGTGTGTATGGTGTATGTGTATTTTTATTTATTATTTATTTATTTATTTTCAAAAGAGTAGACCATGAATTATTTCTTTTATACTGGGACCCGGAGACCAAGCTTTTGAAAAGATATATGACAATGATTATATATTTATGGGATACCTTGATTGATTAAGATATTAGTGTGTATATATTATTAGTAAGTATAGAGTATCTTATAATTATTAATATGTATAATATTGTGTGCTTTTATAAATATATAGAGTCTAGAAAGATATGCATACCAACAAGAGAAGGATTTAGATGAAGATATGCGCACGACCCTTCAATGTGCTGCTCACATGATCAAATGTACGAAGATATAGCAGGAGTATTTGATTATATTCCACATCAGGCTTATTATTAATTAGTATATCGTTATTATTTATTTATATAGTATAATGTTTCTAAAGCTTGGAACACTAATATCCACGCAAGATTTCTGAATGTGTGTGTGTGTGTGTGTGTGTGTGTGTGTGTGTGTGAGAGAGAGAGAAGAGAGAGACAGTTTCACATGGTATGTTGTTTAAAAAATTTGCAATGAACTATAGATGTTTGGATGTATAATACACCGATATTCATAAATGATACGCGTATATAAATATATGCCCCTGGAAGTTTATTTGTAATTCACTGTATAATGTTTAATTATATTAAAATTATATTTATAATATTTGTTTATTTGCAATGTTTATGATAATTTATTAAATATTAAATTATACTCGTGGTGTATATACATTACAGCATATATAAAGTTATTTTATATTAAAAATATATATTTACAGATATATACAAAGCTTAGATATTCTCTTGCTAACTTATAAAGCAGACCCGCTTGCTCTTAATTATTTATATACGTGTTATGAGTTTGTATACACACACACACACACACGCACACGTTTGTGTGTGTGTGTGTGTGTGTTGTGTGTGTGTGTGGTGTGTTTTCGAGTTTTGTTTGTTTTTTCTTAAGTTTCTTTTTCAAAAATCGATTGATTGCCTTATGCTGGGCCCGGAAACCATGCATTATATATTTGCTGATTGAGATTGGAAAGATCATCTTTCTATATTGTTTTTATGCATAGAGTATCTTATATTTTTTTTATGTATATTTATTGTATCTCTCTCTCTTTCTCTCTCTCTCTCTCTCTCTCTCTCTCTCTCTCTCTCTCTCTATATATATATATATATTATATGTGGTGTGTGTGTGGTGTGTGTGTGTGTGTGTGTTCTCATCTGGTAAACCTGGGATAAACATGTTTAATTAATAGCTAATCATGTTGTAAAGACTTGAAACTGCTTTGTTTCTGAATACTCCTATTAATATTTAAGATATTCCAGGTTGGTACCTGTATGATTTCATATTAATATCATAATAATAATGCTTTGAATTACATTATATATTAATAAAAATGACAATAAGAAGTAAACTTAATTAGATATCGGGAGTTTAGGCTTTAGCATTTAATAAATATACATATCATTATATATACATGTTCATTTGTTTGAAACAAGTTAAATTATTTACAAAATGTTTCAAGACAAACGCCCATAATGTATGTGTTTGCGTATGCATGCATATATACGAATTCATCTCTATAGATATGTGTATATACGATTTTTCCGTGTATAATACTTTATTTAAATACAATTAAAAAAAATTACATAATCAAGTAGCATTCATCCAAGAATCGTAAACTTTCATATTTTTTCATGGAAACACCATCACAGTGAGTTTAATCGTGTGTGTATATCTATTTCTTAACAATTATACGTATATTATTATTTAAATATAATTTACCTATTACATAACTTTTTCAATGCTATTACAAATAAGTTAAATACATATCCATAGAATAATACTAAACTAATTACGTATAATAAACATAGACATGGTACCGATATATATATTGCATTTAAATAAATTATATGTGGATGTTGATTAAAAAGAATCATGTGTGTATGAGAGAGAGATCGCACATAAATAGACTTTGGATATTTACATATAATAACATATATATAATTTTGATATATATAGTGTTGTTTCGAATAAACATTACATTACATGTGTGTGCAAGAGAGAGATCATATATATAAAGTGACTTTAAATATTCAATGTTATGGTCACCACAAGTTTAATAACAAAAATTATATACATGACTTTCTAAAAAGGTATACTTGATATACATATAATCTCCCACTGCACCAATATATAGTCACAATTGATATAATTGAAATTATAAGATGAAAAGTAAGTCATTCTTTAATTAAACTCTGTAATTTATTGTTTAGGGCAACAAACAACTTATCTGAGATAAATACTATAGTTCAAACCACTTTAAATAAAATCAAATATCATGTTTGTAATTACATATTTCTTTTATACGTGTGTGTGTTATTAGTGAAACACCATTAACTTTTTCATTTGTTGAGTTGAATTTTCTAAAGTTATAATACACAATATTTACTTTAAGGCTTTATGTTATTATTTCATCTATACATTTAAAAATACATAAGCATAAATGCATTGTTAAGTATACTTGAAATTATAAGATTTTATCACCGTAGGGACATAAACATTTACAACATTCAAAAACATATTTACACTTGTATTTAATTGTAAAGATATAGTTGGAGTTCTATAGGTTCAAAATTCTTAATTAATTAAAAATCATAATTTTCGATTCAAATTTTATACTTTAAAAACTTTAACTTAAATATAAATCTTAATTAATTATTTTAATGTAAAATTTAATGATTTTATCTTTATTTGATTAGAAATAATTATGTGAACTGCATGTTGTACTTATATATGATCATGCATTCATGTGTAATTTTTATGTTTTTATATTAAAAATGATATAACCTTCCAGCATCGCTATTTAGTTTTTATTTTTGATGTGTCATAAAGTAAGATGTGCATAAGATTGAAATAAAATGCATAATTGCTTGAGATTCATAAGAGGAATGCATAAAAACAGCAGATTTATAAAATTAAATTATAATTTTAAATTTAAATAAAAATCATAATATTCATTTATTAGCTAAATAAATTACTTAATTAATTTCATATTTAAATATTTTCTTATTATAGATTCTTATTTACATAAAAGTTTCATTATATATACAATAAAGTATACTCATGTGAAGATATATTAAATTGTTACTTACATTAAGTTTAAGTTTTAAATGGGTATGGTAAAGTAAGTCTATATAATGACTTATTAGTTTGGGATAAACATTAAATTAAAACATTATTACTATTATACTTCTAAAGTATATGTATATATACACATGTGGATGTGTGGGTATTATAGAGAAATAATGATTAATAAACCTATAATATATTTATTTTTAGCCTCATTAAATAATAAAATTGTGATAAAAATTGATATTGTCTAAATGTACTTCTAATTAATATTTCTTTTTTTTATTTGTTCAAACTTTTGGCCAAGTTTTTATTCTAATTTTTTTTTAAGGTTTAATTCAATCTTATATTATTTACATTTATAAGCTTTAATTTTTTACATAAAACACATAGTTTTATTATTGTATTATCTATCATCACTAATTGCCTTTAATATTTATTAATTTATTATTTTTATATTTAATTTAAAAATGTACAAATATATATTATATAATTTTATATGTTTTTAAATTTATATACAAGTTTTTATATATTTTAATTCCTTTGGTTTTTAATATTATTAATTTATTATTTATATATTTGATCTTTACTTAAAATGTAATAAATGTATATGTAAAAGACCTTTAAGTTTATGGTTTTAAATTGATTTATATATGTGTGTGTGTGTGTTTAATATCTTGGTTTTCAATATTTATTAGTTTATTAATTTAAAAAATAACACTTAAAATTGACTATTGAAAAGATACAAAGTTGTTCCATAGATCCTTTAGGTCTAGCTGTTTTAGAACTTTTAACCATAATATGCAACTTTGTATCCGACCCTATAAAAAGTTTTTCAATAGCAATATTTAAGTAAGGTTGTAGTGAATAAAGTCTAGGGATCTAATGAAGAAGCCGATAAAAAGAACTAGATGGAAGGGGAGAATAACATCAGGGAGGGCCTTGAAACCTGGAGTTTGGACCAATTTATTACCAGATATTCAACAGAAATAATCTCCAAGCTGCCCTTGCCTTCGCTATGTCGGGCAAAGACAGTCTGTAAGGAATGGCACGATCAAGTGGTGAATTTGAAACAAATAAGTATACATAGTAAGTGCTACCTCTCTGGAATGTCCATGTGCTGCAGAGCGGAAGAGGAGCTGCATTAGAATACCACAAAATCACCTGCCCGAGTCGATTACACGAGAGGGATGTCTTGTGCAAGGAACAACCCCCACGGGTCTAGTTTTAATCCAGAACATTTCTAATTCTGATCTGGTGGTCACGAACTTACTTACAACTCGTTTGACAGGGCTACCGCGGTGTCCCATTAGGCCAGATAAGATGGTTTACTGTGGGATGCAGCTGCTGGATGACGGTCAGTCGTTTGTAGTGGTAAAGGTTTTGTACGAGCTAGGGCACATGCATAGGCAGGTATATCACTATCATGCAGGTAAAAGGCCACCATGTTCCTGGGACATCACTTCAGCACCGGAGATGTTGTACAGTCCCGCTGGCGATATGAATACGGATATATTGCACTTGAGAAGTCCACTATGTACTATATCACTCGAGACAACGTGGAGTTTGGGTTGAAGTCCATCGGCTTAATCAACGGCGAACAGGAGCCGGAGATTGTCGCAAGATGGGCTTCGCTTCCTTTGAGCATGTGGCCGAACAAGGCAGCAAGGTCCCCCAAACTGGCTGCATGTGCTGGGAGGGTTTTATTGGCAGTGTGTATCCAGAGGTGAAGGTTTCACAATTGGTGTATTAGTTCTCAACCGGGATTCCAATACTTGGGAGCCACTTAGTAAGATGCCACTAACAACAATTGGGAGATTGGGGCCAAAAATGTGTACTGTTTATGCATCCGGATAGCGAGGACCATGAACTGATCATACGCTCCCGGAGTGGCAGGTTCAATTATGTTTAGCTTATCCAGGGATAGCTGGTCCAAACTGCATCTCCCTATGAGGGCGACCTCCGTTCGGCCTACCCTTATAGATTTTCCTCTCTAGGTAAAGTGCCAAGAGTACCCTCGCATATGGAAATCAATAAATTTATAATTAATTAATAATCATTATTGTTCGTATATATAATAGTGAAAGAAAGAAAAAGTTTAAATTTAATTAATTAAATTAGTTTAATAATCTGAAAGGCGTCCAACAAGAACTAGGTTTAGGTCAGGGTTTAGGGGGTTTAGGTTCTTGAGGATGCAAGGAAGAGCATGGCGCGGATGTGTGGCTTTGCAATTCGGAGGAGCAATTCGTGCTCCTCAACAACGTCTGCGTGCGATCTCCAAATGAGGTGCCTGTTTTGATTGTAGGCGCCGGTCCTGTTGGGATGACCTCTCAATTCTGCTCAACAGATTAGGTACTATGTGTAAAATAAGTATATTTATATACAAAATATATCACATATGTTTTTCTTAGGTGTTGAATCGCTGCTCGTTGAGAGGAGATCAGAGTTTTCACAGCACCCACAAGCACATTTTATCAACAACAGGACAATGGAGGTAATTGATAGCTTTTTCCTTGTTTTATGTCTTGTGTGTTGTGTTGTATATACATACACATATATTCTTAGTTGTTTTGCTTAGATTTTCAGGAGGCTGGATGGTCTAGGAGCTACAATACAAGCTATGCAACCTCCATTAGAACACTGGCGAAGCTTTGTATATTGCACAGCACTTGATGGCCCAATTCTTGGTATTGTCAATCACATACACCCTGAAGGTAAGCATTATTCTTAAAATGCACCCACACACATATAGTGTATATACATTTACTTATATATCTTTCCTTTTCCAGACTTAATAAGCAGTCGAAGTCCCACTAATGTAGCTCATTTCTCACAGAATCGCCTTTTACCAATTATGCTGGAAAATGCAAAGAAATCAGGGATTTCCGTAAACACGTATAAACCACAACACAGCAGCATCTTCATGTGCTACGACTGCACATCCGTCCAGCCTCATGCTGATGCGGTCCTTGCAAATCTACGTGGCAGCCAACAACGGTCAAACCTGGTCAACTCTGAGAAGGTTGTCTCCTGCAAATATCTAGTTGCGGCTGATGGTGCTGGAAGCGGTATACGGAAGTCAATGCAGGTGTGGCGCGCATGCATAGCTTACTTGTTTCTATATGTGTGTGTGTGTGACACGAAGTATAAACTAAATGTAACTAGATGATCTGTGCGTATATTAATGCAGGTAATTTGAAGGAGAACATAATATGCAACAGCTTATAAGTGTACACTTCTCTAGCAAAAAGCTTGGGAAATATTTGGTGGAGAACAGGCCGGAATGCTTTTTTTTCGTTTTTAATCCTAACGCAATAGCTGTAATTGTTGCACATGATCTACGTTCAGGAGAGTTCATTTGCCAGGTCAGTGGTTACATATGTGTGTTCAGGCGTGTGCTCGTTACTTTTTATTGTTCACATGGTATAAACACAGACAGGTGTAAATTACATGTATAATACATTGTATACTCATCTCTCTCTCTCTCTACACACACACATAGATATAGATATAGATATATATACATACTTACATACATGATATATATAAACAGCATATGCATGCTTGTTCCGAGAATTTATTGTAGTGGCATACATAAATACCTATATGTGATTACATACATACATACATACGTACATATATATATATATATATAGTGAATTGTACAGTATCACGACTTATTTTAATTATTCTTGTAAATGAAAAATCACTTGATTAATAAAGAATTAAATGCGTTTTACCTACATACATACATGGGTAGGTACATGTAATATCTACATGTATATGCATAGATACATACATATGTAAAACAGTCACAAGTTCTGACTCCAACTTGATAACTTTTCAACTTGATAACTTTTGCAGATTCCATATTATCCTCCACAACAAAAAGCGGAAGACTTTACAGAGAAGGTGGGGTTGAAGTTTAGTATTAACTTATGAAACGATCTATACAGATTAATTGATCTTTTTAAAAAGACACACATATATATGCATTCATCTTTTATATGCAGGTATGCCGAGATACGATCTGTCAGCTTGTGAATATAGACATAGACGTGGAAATAAAGACTGTGAAGCCGTGGATAATGCATGCTGAGGTTGCTGACAAATATATATGTGGTGAAGAACGCGTTATTTTGGCAGGCGATGCTGCTCATCGGTTCCCTCCTGCTGGAGGCTTTGGTAATATAAATAAAGCATATGTATGAATGCATGCATACACACATACACAACATAAAGGTAATTTTCAACATGCTTTTTCTAGGCATGAACACGGGAATACAGGATGCACATAATCTAGCATGGAAGCTGGCTGCTGTTCTCAAAGGCGTGGCACACACTTCGTTAATTGAGACGTATGAGATTGAGAGAAGACCGGTACAGACAGACACACAAACACACACAACACACACGCACGCACGCGTTCTATGTTGAGTATGTGCATCTGTGTTGACTATACGTATATACGGGCATTCTCTAACCGATAAATCCTTGATATCAAGCTCCTTAGTTAACTCTTTAATGATAGCATGTCACCAATCTTATACGTAATATGATATGGTATTCTGCCATTATAGCAGGATTAAGTATTGGTAATTATGCATAATGTATAATGCAGATTGCTAAAGCCAATACTGCATTAAGTATGGAGAACTTTAAAGCTGCCATGTCGATTCCAGCAGCATTAGGACTCGATCCGTCATATGCCAGGTATAACTCTCGTGTATGTGTGTGTGTGTGTGTGTGTGTGTGTGTGTGTGTGTGTGTGTGTGTGTGAGAGAGAGAGAGAGAGAGAGAGAGGAGAGAGAGAGAGACAGACAGACAGACAGACAGACAGAGTGATTTATTATTGTAGTAAGTCTAGTACGTTATTAATCGCAGAATGGCGCACGAGACTATTAACAGCGGTGTTGTGGGTTCGATCCTGCCAAAGGAAATACAAAGTTCTCTTCTAAACAGCGTGTTTTCTTTAGGCCGAGCTCAAGTATCACCGCTGTTCCTTAACAAATTTAATCCACTTGCACAATCAAGGATATCCCAAGTCCAGAAGATATTAAATCAAGGCAGAAGCTTACAGTTGCAATTCCCTGCTGAGGATCTTCTCTTCAGGTAATGTAAGTCCTTATACATACACGTATATGCACATTGTGTGTGCATCTCTCTCTTATCTAGAGAGAGTAAAATTCATGTATACACGAAAATGTTAAGCTTACACTATATCTCACAATATGCATACATAAAATGGTCTCTTTAGTTTTAGTAGCAACATAAGTCATTCATGCTTACTTCACACACACACCGTAGTCTAAATGCTTTACTCCAGATATACAGATGGAGCAGTTGTAATAGAGGAGAGAGAAGATGGTTTTACTGGGAGACGCCGGGAATACATTCCTTTAAGCGTACCAGGAGTTCGCTTGCCTCACATGAAGATCAAACTAGTGCATGGGAGTCCGAACAGAGTAGGTTGATGTGTATGTGTGGTTCATACATATATATACACCTACCTACGTGCGTGTTTAGACTTTTGCTGCATTTCAGGATTCATGCTCGTCGACGTTGGACCTGATAGATGGGAAACGTGTTGAGTTCCTCTTATTTGTGGAAAACTCTGAGAACGGGATTCGCTGGGCAGCAGATGCAGTTCGATTATCGAAGTCAAGGGGGATTCCTTTAAGAGTAGTGATTGTAGCGGATGAGTCGCAGTTGATATCGGACAAAATGGCGGTGTCCGAGGTTATATCAGACAAGACGGAGTCCGAGTTAAGGACGTCGAAGTCCGAGTTCATCTCGGATTGGAAGTCGGACAATGCGGATCATTATATTGAGGTGATGGGTATAGACGGACGGAAGTGGTGGAGACATGTGCTGTTTCCGGTCCTGGTTTTGTTCTACTTGTTAGGCCGGATGATCACATTGCCTGGAGGTCGGAGAAGGAACATGATTCCGGCTGTTGTGACGAGCTAAGCAAGGTTTTTGCTACAGTTTTGAAGGTGGGCTCGGATTCAACTCTAGATGAATGTGTTCCTAAACAAGTTGGTATCGAAATAAAACCATAAATAAAGGAATTTTACACCGCTCGTATATTAACCCTAAACGAATATTCCTTTTAAATAACATTATTATAAAACAATAATATAGTTTTTATAAATCAATGAGGAACCCTAATAATCCCCTGCGCAGAGATGAAGAAGCGGCTAGGCGGCAAAGGATTGAGCTTGGAGGCATTTGTAGCCGCCAAGGCCCGCTCTGTCCACAATCCCGCTGAAGTTAGTAAGTTAATTGAGAGAGAGAGAGAAAGCGAGGGCACTTATTCATTCAATTTGTATGCATGTATGTTGTTTTTAACTCCCTTAATTAGGGAGGAAAAGGGAATTCTATAAAATGCGAAGAGCATTAAGAAGTATAAAAAGCTGAAGAAAAACCTCCCTTCGCAGGTAAATATAAATATAAATAAATCATATATATATATATAACAATACAAACATATACAATTTGTCTTTACCTAGTATGCATCCATACAATATAACAGACAGACATATGGGCAGAGAGAGAGACTTATACTCGTACTTCAAATGCAGTCCCACATCTCTCTCTCTCTCTCTCTCTCTCTCTCTCTCTCTCTCTCTCTATATATATATATATATATATATATATATTGAAGGTTTTCTGTGTGAGTGTGTGTAACCATGTACAATGTCACACCTCTGATGAATGTAGGAGCACAATGAACACTTCAACGAGCAGGAGCAGAAGGAGCCACACAAAGGGGACGAAGAAAATGCCCTTAAGGAGAAAGAGGCAGAAAAAGGGCAAGCAGACGATGCCTGTAAGGGTAAGAAGGGTAGTAATAAGAAGAAGAGTTATAACACGCTCGGGAAGCTGAGAAACGAGTATGAAAAGAAGCAGAGGCAAGTGGTGGCGGAAAGAACAGAAAGGGCGAAGCAAAAGGAGGAAAGGTTAAGGGCTCGTGAGCAAGCTGAGCAGCTTAGGAAGCAGAACAAGGCCAAAATGCTTAAGAAGACCCCTCGTGGGCAGCCTGTTATGAAGCACCGCCTTGAGCAGCTCCTCTCCACTTTTGAATCCAAACAATAAACTTAACTGGTACTCTGTCTCTCCACACATAAATATGATTTAGTTTAAATGTTAATGTGTATATATGTTTTTCATTATAGTAGTTTTAAATATTTAGTAATAAACTTATCCACTGAACATATATTTACATTAAAGAGGGTTAGGATCCTGTGTGACAACCATCTCTACATCTGAAGACTTACTCGCAGCAACTTGCACAGCAAGAGCTTGAAAACTGGACTTGATGGCAGGTTCACCTGGAGCTGTCTCCACTATAGTTTGTACATGTAAAGAAGAAGCTGTCGACTTCTTCTTGGCCCTTGCATGGAGGCTGCTTAAGGCACTGTTTATCTCTTCACCAAATTTGAAGTGCTTCCCCATCTACAAGGCACGTGTGCGTGCGTGCGTGTCTGTGTGCGTGAGAGAGAGAGAGAGAGATAACATACCTGAGTCACAAGAGCATAGAGAGGGAGAGTACTGTAGCTGCATAAAACTTGTACAATGACACTGTATTGAGGGAAACCACATATTATAACCATAAAATACACACACAACCACTTACCCGATGACGAGGCGTGTGATTAAAAACCCAAGATTTTCCATGAAACACGAATTAAAACCAAATGCAGCCTGAAAATAAATAAGTAAAAAAAAATAAAACATTACAAAATATATTTGTTACCCATATCCACACGAAGAAAGCAAGCTCAAAAGCATTCTGCAAATAAAAATATAAATAAATAAGATATTATAAGATTGTATATGCATCTCTCTCTCTCTTTACACACACACACACACTCTCTGTGTGTGTGTGTGTACATATATGTATATATATACCTGGAAGAGTATAAAGTGTAACAGGTAAAGAACCAGCTTCGGTTTGTTAAACCAGAAAAGCTCGTCCCGCAGATTGAACACCAAGTTGGCTTGAGAGTTTTGTACCTCACCAATCTCCATTGCAAGAACCATTATGATATGTTGTAGCTTGGCCCCAACAATGAGCAACAGCTGTTCATATATACAGGTACGTATACGTGAGAGATGTGTGTATTACGTATAATACACATGTTGATGTATGTAGAAGGCGTACCCCCAATGGGAGAAAAGCAATCCAGAAGTAAGTATGCCAACCATTTACGTTGAGGAGGAGAAATATGACGACAAATGCCCAAAGGTAGCCACTGTTTAAGAATATACTGCATTATAAACGCACTAATGGAAAGAGATTCTTGCATTTATACCTTATACCCACAACCTTTTTAAAGTCATCCTCAAGAACACGTAGCACGTATTTGTGGAAGTCGAAATTGTGTTTCATATTGTGGTTCTGTACATATTACATCATCTGTCTCTCTCTCTCTCACACACACGCACACGCACACGCGCACGCGCACACACACACACACGGGTTACCCGAATGAAACCCATACGCAGTGTTTTATATTCTGCAGCGGTGACAGATCTTCCAAACTGCCTGAAGAAACAAACCTGTGTGACAACATAGATTAAAGGAAGCTGCGTTTACTGCTTGTGACTTACGTACTATCCAACTAAGAATACGTGATGATATCCACCGTGGATCCGCCTGTCTACGTAAGAACGTGGTTTGTCTACAAAAACTATCTGCAAAAGCTTGGTTTTTACACTCTGCGTGTGCGTGTGCGCGTGCGTGCTGTGTGTGTGTGTGTGAGTGAGAGAGAGAGAGAGAGAGAGAGTTACTGCTTTGAACTTGTTCCAGCTTTTCCCATGCATTCCAGCCATTCACCTGAAAAATATAAGGAGCATGTATGTGTGTACGCGTGCGTGCGATATTGTATTGATTTACCTTGTATCTTCCTAGTACCAGAGTTAAGCAGCTGTATACGACGTGGACCACGGCCAGCACAAAGATGAATGTGTGGAGTTTATGTAAGCCTTCTTTGGAAACAAATGGGACCTTTCCCTGTGAAACAATCTACATCTCTCTCTCTCTGTCTGTCTCCCTCTCTCTCACACGCACGCACGCACGCACGCACCTCACGGATGCACCGTGATGTTTTAGAAGCTTCTTCAGAGAGCAACCTTCTTAAGTGTTCTTCGTAAAACAAGAGCCGTCTCGAATGGCCTTGACTTGTCTCATTGTTACGAGGCTTTCGATCGGCGTCTCTGCAAGGCAGCATATGATTGTGGAAGTTGTGAGGCATGCAAATACTGGCTATCAATGGCTGGAAAACCGTCAGTAAGAGTGAAATGAATCCCAGCAGCATAAGCTCTGTAATAAGAAAACATGATGAATACGTACAAACATAGCACACTTGTGCGTGCGTGTGTGTGTGTGAGAGAGAGAGAGAGTTTCCAGTCATATAAGGCCAATCATGTGTATATAAAAACGGACAGAAACGGCAGTTTGGAAATGTAGCTGAGAATGGTAAGCTAACTACTTGGAAATGCATGTTTATATGTACCTGCGTGCCTTTGTGTGTGTGTGTGTGTGTGTGAGAGAGAGAGAGAGAGAGTTTTCTGTCATTATATAAAAACGGACAGAAACGACAGTTTGAAAATGTAGTTGAGAATGGTAAACTACCATGAACTACTTGGAAATGCATGTTTATATGTACCTGCGTGCTTTTGTGTGTGTGTGTGTGTGAGAGAGAGAGAGAGAGAGAGTTTTCTGTCATATAAAGCTGTATATGGCAGCAGTTTGGAAATGTAACAGATGTAGCTGAGAATGGTAAACTACTATGAACTACTTGGAAATACATGTTATATATGTACCTGCGTGCCTGTGTGTGTGTGTGTGTGTGTGTGTGTGTGTGTGAGTGGAGAGAGAGAGAGAGTTTTTTGTCATATAAAGCTGTATATAAAACGGACAGAAACGGCAGCAGTAACAGATGTAGCTGAGAATGGTAAAACTGTTATGAACTACTTGAAAATACATGTTTATATGTATCTGCGTGCCTTTGTGTGTGTGTGTGTGTGAGAGAGAGAGAGAGAGAGAGAGTTTTCAGTCATATAAAGCCGGCTAACATATGTGGTAAACTACTAAGAACTACTTGGAAATGCATGTTTATATGTAGCTGCATGCCTTTGTGTGTGCGTGCGTGCGTGTGTGTACCTTCTTTGATCTTGTCCAGTGCCTGGTTGAGAGATTTCTCACGATGGCTATTCAACCACTGCAAAACATTTCGATTCTCTCTCTCTCTCTCTCTCTCTCTATATATATATATATATATATATATATATGAGCTTACTCTCCCGTGCAGTGAATTGCTCGCACAAGAGCGAAGGAAGCGAGAACAAATATAGAGCAAACTAGTGCAATTGCCCATGTTGGTGTGAGCTCTAAAGCTCCATACTCATTCTGCATCATTTTCTATTTTCCTGGGAAAATAAATGACAGAATATATATATGTGTGTGTGTGTGTGTGAATTGGACGGTGTAAAGAAGAGCTTAAACAAAACTAATATATTATTTATAGTGCAAAAATAATTTTAAAGGATGAGAATGGAAAATAGAATAGTTATTCTTTTAGTTATTATAAATATTTGATGGGAGAATCAATGCTCTTAAAATGTATTCCACATACCTTTTGTACCACACATGCTTTTCACGGACTGGATTTATGACGTTAATGCATTGCTTACAGAGATAATATTTCATATTAGAAAGTAATATATCAAAGTTTAATTACAAGTTGAAACTCTCTAATCACAATTAATTAAGTTAATTATTTTAAAGATTTTATATGCATTTAGAAGATATAAATTAAAAAGACTTTAGTTTTTAATATTTGTCAATTGATTAAGTTTTAATTAATTACCATTAACACAAAAAGTCATAGGAGATATAATTTATCTATTAAGTCATTAATAATAAATTAATTAATAAAGTTGTAAATTAGCATATTTATTTTAAATAAATTATAAAAATACATATCTACTTATGTATTAGAATAATATACATTGACTACTGAACGATCAGAGATCTGACCTGAAGGACTCCATGTGCATATTGAGAGCTTTGAGCTTCTTGTTTATTTGCTTGGCCTCCATCCTCCTCGTCTCCTCACCACACTCCGAATCAGTCCACACTTGAGCTGCCCCACTTCCTTCTGTCACTCTTGCTCTCTACCAAACCTCTTTCCTTCATCAGCTTCCTTACCCGGTCGAGATCATCCAGCAACCCCTCCCGAGCATAGAAGTAACACAGAAGAGTGTACGCACTGCACTCGTCCGGGTCCATCTCCATCACCTTCCTTGCTACTCTTACTCCGCGGTCTACATCCCATGTAATTTACATGCACCGAGCAGACTCCTCCACACGCACGCATCAACCGGGAAGTTCATCTGTAAAACAAGCTGTTCTGCATCCTCAAGTCGCCCAGCTCTCCCCAGTACATCAACAACGCAGTAGTAATGCTCCTTACAAGGACTAACTCCATACTCCCTCATCAACAGTAGATACCTGCACGCCTGCTCCACAAACCCACCACGGTTGCAGGCTTGCAACACAGCCGAGAAGCTCACCCTGTTCGGTAAAACACTGCTTCTGCACATCTCACTAAACATCTCAAGAGCCTCCTGTACATGCCCATGTTCTGCATACACCGTAACCATGGTGTTCCACGAAACCACGTTTTTGTCTTCGATTGCATCGAAGATCTCTCTAGCTTGCTCCAAGCAGGTGAATCGCGAGTAGAAATCAATCAGAGGGTTGCACACTACAGCTGAACTTCCATATCCGCAAGTAATCCGCTCATGAAGAGCCACACCATCCTGAAAACGAGTCACTGCCGGCAACACAGCACTGTAACTCATCCCGTCCGGTTGCATCCCTTCGACGTCAAGCTTACGGAACGTCTTCAAAGCCTTGTTGGTATGCCCGACTTGGGCATATGCTGCAATCATAGTGTTCCACGAAACCAGGCTCTTCTCACTGAGACATTCGAACAGATATCTTGCACGTCCGATGCATCCGCATTTCGCATACATGTTAAACACTGCAGTGGCCGCAACAGTGTCTCCGGCGAATCCAGAAGCGACCACCCACTCGTCTATCTTCTTTCCCTCTGAAAGATTTTTCAGATTTGTGCATACGCCCAGGATCTCTATGAATGTGATCCTGTCCGGAGAAGCCTCACCGAGCTGGTTCATGAGCCAGAAGAGATGCAATGCCTCTGGGTTATGCCCATTCTGGGCATACGCTCTGATCATCAGAGTCCAAGAGAAGACATTCCTTACTGCGATCTGATCAAACACCAATCTTGCGTCTTGTGGGCTGCCGCATTTGCCATACATTTGCACCAGAAGATTTGAGAGGTACCTGTCGTCGCCCTGCCCATGTTGTACAATGTGTTCGTGTATGCGTTTCCCTTGTGCTAGGCTTCGTGTTCTTCCGCATGAACTCAGGAGCAGCTCGTATGTACTGAAGCTAGCGCCACCGAGAAGCTCCTCAAGTCGATCTGGTAAGTCTGTTGTACTCTGCGAAGAATGCGTTTTCCATATCAAACAGGGCTCTCGGATTCCTGCCGCCATAGCCAGAGCAAAAACAAACGGTTTAGATTATGGCGAGCATTTTGAAGGCGGGTTAGGGTTTTTTTTTTGAAATTGGGGGAAGATGAGCAGCAGGAGGAGCCGCAGGAGGGCCGCTGCAGCTGCGCCATCGCCGGTCTGTGATCCAGACGCAGAGTCGCCGCTGATCGGAAGCTGTTCTCCGAAGAAGAATGCAGGCGATCTGTCGGATTTGAGGTCGTGGATGAATGATTCCCTCGAGAACCTGCGCGCTGATTCGGAGCAGATGGAGTCGGAAATCCTCAAGGAGCTGGAAGGCGGAAGCGCGAGGTTCAAGAAGCGCATGAAGGTAAAAATCGAAGTTTTCATGCATTTCGTGCAAATGAATCTCGTCTTTCTGAGAACAGCATAGTAAAAGTCGAAAAGTCGATGTCTGATGCAAGCATTTTGATTGAATCTCCCTGTTTCTTTGAGAATCACTTTGTAAAAGTCGAAAATTTGATGTACTCTTATCTTTACGCACGGATGTCCCTTGTGAAAGGCATCGTTTCAAGTAAGTACTCAGGCCGTGCAGAGTAATTGCATCATGCACTCTAGTTAAATGCTGTATTTCTTATTTTAAAGTGCGCATTGTTATAAAAACTCGTTATGGAATGCAATATCTTATAAAAAGACTAACTTTTATAGACGGAACTGGAGTCATCTACTCGGCAAATGGAGGAGGCTAACCGTGCATGGAAGTCCTTTGCAGCAGACGTGGAAGAAGACATTCAGGACGTGCAGGTATCTGCTCTTGTCTACGTGCTTGTGCGTGTGGTTATCTTAATTATAGTTGCTCGAGAAAATGATGTTTTACAACACGATCTTCATTTCTGCAGAGTACTTGCAAGGAATTCATTGCCAAGGCACAGGGTGGTAAGAGGCGTACATAACTTATATAATCGATATTTCTGTTACTGTAACAACATGTGTGTGTATATATATATAGAGAGAGAGAGAGAGTAATCATTATACAATAATAATCATTACACTGACTTCGTGCTTCTCTCCTCAGCCGCGAAGTCATGCTGTGGCGAGCTCCTGAAGTCGTTTGAAAATCAGCTTGAAGGCCTTGTAACAAATACGTTCACTGATCAACAAGTCAGTCTGTTCTTCTTTGCATGATAAGAGTTTCAGTTGTAACAATGCAAGGTAAGCTGTAACATGTTTTTACTAATACAAACACGTCTTCTTTCAGATGTGTGTGTGTAATAGATTCAAATTTGGGTAATGAGTTATTCTATTTTGTTAATCTCGTCATACAATTACAGACATCAGACGAACTCCTTATTTATTGTACTTCTGATGTATTTGTCACGTCGTTATTGGAATTATATAAGAAGACTTGTGTGTGGTGTGTGTGTGTGGTAGAATGTCATACATCAACACAGAGATTCAGTCTTTTATTGTATTTTTTATATCCTCGGTTATATTACACATATGCACTCGTATTATCAATTATGTCATACTATTGAACACATAGTTTATCTACGTGTGATGTATATGTGTATGTACATCCGTGGAACATGCATTTTAACAACACAGGGACAAGAAAAAAGGAAATGGTGGTTAATTAAAGAGAGTTGGTAGTTAAGCAGTTATGGTGGAAGTTAAACTACGACTCACGCGTCCGGTGTAGTACACCGCACCGACCGGTAAAGCATACCGCATGCGGAAGTCGGAGAATGCATGCTCCCCATCATGGCCATGATGACACATCATGTGGTGCACATGTTTATGATGCCTACAACCTCCTGATGTCCATGATGCATCATGATATGCATCCATGGTGGATTGATGTAAATGCAGGTGTTTCCTTTACAGGGGGTAACGTGGAGGGAAAGGGTTGCAACATTCTTCATTCTGCTTCGCATTTCCTCGAGCTATGGCGGCCATGGTTAGGCGCTCGCTTGTCTGGAGATGATCTGCCGGCAAATTCAGCGAATTCCTGCATTTAGATCTCTAGGACGCAATCTTCTCGAGCTATGGCGCCGTGCGGCTTCAGGAACTCAGGCGCTCGCTTGTCTGGAGATGATCTGCCGGCGATTCTTTCTGCAACTTCATCCTCATGGTAAATCCTATGAATTCCTGCTCTAGGACGCACTCTGCATCTTTCTAGGTCTTCCGATAGAGAATGCATATGTTTTCTCACAAAATCACATGAATCCGAAGCATAATCACATGAATCTGGCAAAGCTGAAGATTTTACTGTCTTCTGAATCTTCCGATGCATATATTGCTTGCAGACATACTTAGTTCCTGGATAAATGTTTTAGAAAAGCACGAAATTCTCACATTATTTCTTACAGATGGCATTCGTGGTGCTGGAGATCGCCTCATTACTATGGAGCCACCCGATTCTGACAGGGCTCGTAATACTACTCTTCACCACGCCATTATTCCACATAGTACTCTTCTTCACGCCGCTACTCATGTCGACAGCACTCTGCGTGATCGCACTCATCAGCATCGGACCGCAAATCGAGAAGATACGTGAAGAGAGGCAATTCAAGATGTCACTGAATGCAAGAAACGTGGCTCTGCCTGTCGAGAGGCCCGTAAACAGGTGCATGTTATTAGGCAAGGTAGACCTCAGAGACCTCCCATGCGTCTCGTTGGTGGTCCTGGAGGTCGGAGATGGTCTGACTGGGTTAAAGGGATCGAGATACACGGTCACACAGTATGGTTGTCCGAGAGCCATATCATGCGAGACATAGCCGAGGAGGGACTCAACTCGGACTTCTCACATGAACAGGATGGTGGTATTCCATTCACTGCTGAAGAGCCCCTTCCCAAAGGTGGTGCATTCATCTCAGACAACACACCCGAGGTGAAAACCGAGTCTGTGGAGGATGCTACAACTGAAGAACAGCAGTTGCAGATTGTTCCTAGTACAGAAACACAAGAAGAGAGTCAGGAGCTTGTGAAGATGGATCAAACACCTTGTTTGAGTCCTGAAGCTAACTACATGGAGTTCATCCCTGAGACGGCTTCACCCACTGAGAAGAAGAGGAAGAAGGCGCCATGGTTTAGACGGAGGAGGATACCGTGCTTATCGAAAGCACTCGGACAACTCCGGGAGAAGATATGCAACCAGCTTCGTAGGATCTTCTGTTGACAAAACGGGGGTGCAAGACAAGACCGTCGGGGAACACAGGGGCGCGAAAATGGGAGTCTTCGATCATTGGTACGTGTTATTGTCTTGTGTTATATATCTTAATGCGTACTCGTAGCTGGGGTATATTACATAGATCATAGAGTAGGATTCTTTTGGGATTATGTGCTTCAGGGCACTCCTGAGAGCATGGGTTTATAGAAATGATGTGGAGGGGGGGGAGGATATATATATACATATAAAATATGAGAGGTACAGCACATAAGTAGACTTTGTTGGCCCACATTACATGGCTGAGGCACATGACAAGGATTTGTTTGAATATATTTTTATATTGGGATTTGAACTCTGTTGTGTTGTGAGTCTACTTGTTGCATTTAAGGCATGAGGGGGGATGATGTTGAGGATTTGATTATATAATATAAATCTGAAGGAGACATTTGACAAAAAAAATAAATAATCAGGTGATATTCTTTTTAGTCATTATTAAATGTTTAATGAGGAATCGTCCTCATTTGAAATTCTGTGCCTGGCTTTGTTGTCGTAGGCTTTTATTTATTGAAATCTGTAAGTGGTAATCAATACTGGTATATTCTAGAATAGTTTAGTATATACTAGGAATACCAAGTCTGTTTTTTGACCTTATCCTCCCGTTGAAAAAAAGAAAAACATATAATTATTTAACTTATATAACTTATCAAAAGAAAATATAGAATTATATGAAATGTTTTACACTGGTTGCATGTAATAAAAATATATTTTCATGTGAATGTCTGTAGCAATATATTAATCAAATATTAGTCTGTATTCTTCATGCGAGTTCGATCTCCTATGAAGTAGCTGCAGCCACGGTTGTCTTGCGTTTATTACTCATCTGTATTAAATCTATGACAATCTCTCTCTCTCTCTCTCTCTTCTCTCTCTATATATATGTATATATATGTATGTATGGTATTTATTTGTACCACCCACACACCTCATAAGTGCATACAATGGCAATGTTCTGTAGCTGCTAAGGACGAGCATAATTACCCTGTGGAGATAATACACACATTATGCTAACTTAAACATATTAATGTAGATGTTAAACATACCCGATTACCAAGCGTGCAATTCCAAAATTAACCCTGTCCCTGAAGCAGGAACGGAAACCAAATTGTATATACAAAAGTATTTAATTAGTTTTTTCTTTACACTCCTCGTGTGTGTGTGTGTGTGTGCGCGTGTGCATGTGTGGTGTGTGTGTGTGTGTGTGAGAGAGAGAGAGAGAGAGAGTAACTTACCCAAAGCGACGGAGAAGGCAAGTTCAAATGCATTCTGCAAAAGTGAAAATATTGTATGATTAGTTAATGAATGATAGTTGTGACTATATTAATATATTACCTGAAATAATATGAAATGAAGAAAATAGATAACTAATCTTGGCTTTTTGAACCAAAAAAGATCGTCACGTAGATAAACTACCACATTCTTTGCACTTTTCTGTTCTTCAGCAATCTCAAGGGCAAGCTCCACTATTACATGGTGTAGTTTGCAACCAATTATAAGCAATAACTGCAAACAAGACATTGTTGTGTGTGTGTGCGTGTGCGTGTGTGTGTATGTGCGCGTGTGTCGACTATATGAAACAAGAAGTTATACCGTCAATGGTATAAATCCGATCCAAAAGTCTGTAAATGTATATAATATAAATAAAGAAAATAAAACTATAATTACCATGTACATTAAGAAGAACATATATCACAAGAGAAAAGCACTGCATGATTAACGCACATTAGAAATAAAATATCAATTAATTAAGCGATTAAATAATTTTGTAATAATATTTATTCCCACAACTTTCTTAAAGTCGTCTTCGACAGCACGAAGGATGTATTCGTTTAAATCAAAATTGTTTCTCAGCTTGTGAATCTGTTAAGTATGAGTGATTATGTTAAAATAATTTTAACCTGATATGTAGAAGTTGCCTAATAATAAATTTATTAATGTTAATTAAGTTTTCCCATAAAATCATAACTTATATTAATGCTTAAGAGTACCTGAATAAAGCTACGGCGAAGAGTCCTATATTCTGTGTATGTAACCCCACGGAACTGCCCAATAAATGAAAACTGGAATTAACAAATTACCTTAATTAATTATATATAGAGAGAGATATATAAATATATATAGATATACATACATACATACACACACATGTATCTCTCTCTCTCTCTCTCTCTCTCTCTCTCTCTCTCTCTATATATATATATATGTGTGTGTGTGTTGTGTTTTAAAACATTATATTAAGTATGATCACTTCACTTACTATCCAGCTAACGAATGTAGACGTGTGCCGCGCGTGTTTTCCAAAAACGAGCTTGTGTTTTGAGTGGGTTCTCTACAGCTGCACATCAAAGCTTATATGAGGTGCGTGCGTGCGTGCGTGCGTGGTTGTGGTGTGGTGTGTGAGAGAGAGAGAGAGAGACATATATTACATATATGGCATGTTGTTTTTATTGATTACCAGGGGTGTCCTGTGCAAATTCAGACTGTGCTCTTTTTCCCAGGTATTCCACCCATGTACCTGTAATGGTGTGTGTGTGCGTGTGTGTTGATATATTTAAATTCTTTATACACTGTTGCTGGCTAATAACAAGACAATGCAACTGTATGCAATGTGTCCAATAGCCAAAATAAAGATGAAGATGTGTAGCTGATGAACACCATGGGCAGAAATGAAAGGTACTTTACCCTGAAAACATTGTACACTAAAGTAATTATCAAGTTTTAATAAATTTATACTCTTAATAAAGCATATTTATATTAAACATTAATTAATTGATATTAACATATTTAACCTTGCTATAGCATTTTGAAGGTGCACTTTCTCCACCAGCTAGAATCCTTCTGGTGTGTTCTTCCATAAACATTAGCCTTCTTGAATGTGAGTTGAGGTGAAGCTCTTCTGCTTTGTTAGCCTTACAAGGCATTTGTGCAGTAAAGGTCGCTGGCATGCATATCTTGCTTAGAGATGACTGTAGCACAGTCATTAACAAAGAAATGAATCCCAGTAGGATAAGTTCTACAAATATATATGTTAAAAGCATAGAACTAGGAATATAAATTTCTTATACATCAATAACATAATGTACCGTCTTTCATCTTCTCTAATGCTTGACTGAGCGATTTCTCTGGTCTCTTTCTCACCCACTGGAATGTTGTACGCTGTGCTCTTAGTTATTACTCGAATTAAGATCGCATTATTATGTAAATATTAATTACCTTCCCAAGAAAGTGAATTCCTCGCTCCAGTACGAGTGAAATCACGATGAGAAGCAGGTACACAAGCGCCCATGTCATTGTGACCTCCAGAGAGCCACTGTTCAAGTCTTTGTTACTCTGTCCTGCCATGAACAACACCACCTTCAAAGCCAGACGTATTTCATACGTCTGGATATTATATCAGACGTATTTAATACGTTAATATATACGTCAGAACGTCAGATGCTGACATATATATATGAATATAAAACTAATATATATATATATATATATATATATATTATATATATATATACACACACACACAAGCACGTCCTCTATCACTATGATAAACATGCGTAACAAGTTTGAACTACAAGTCTTAGATAATCTATTAGACTTGACTTGACTTGATTTAAATAAGGGGATTGTATGTCCTTATTACAGATTGATCCTATTGTGTTAACGATTTATAAAACAAATAACATCAATATATTTTGATTTTATAATTATTTTTATAAGGTAATTCTTATTTTATTTTTATTTTAACTATAATTATATTATTATACTAAATACATTACATTATAATAAAATCACATTGCTTATTCTAACATTAAATCTATAAATTAAGATTTTAATTATAGAATAGTGGGATTTTGAACTCTGAACAAATCTTAATTTAACATTAAATTAAATAAATTCATCATGAATTTACAATAATACTATTTATAACGTCTCAAATGATGTCGTAATGAATCCACTAGTTATTTCCTGGTCGACTTTCCTTCTAGTTAATTTCTGGGTCACGTAACTGGTCCTACTTGCGGGGACACTTGCCCCATTTTTAACGTGTTAGATATTAGCCACGTGTAAATAATTAATTATTATTAATCATAAATTAGTTACATTCCAGCTTCCTTTCACTAACGGTGATTATTTAACCTTGATAAAATAAAAACATGCCACATCATTAATAGTAATTATCATTATATTTTTCCACTAGAATAGTTAATTGAATTAAAAATAAATTATTAATGCATAATTTCTATTTACCCAGTTACTAAAGAAGTTTTTACGTATGTATGTTACACAATACATATGCAATAAATGTGTATTTTTAATTAAAAAATATATGAAAACTTCAATTCTTTAGTGCTTATATTGTTATTTTCTTAAGTTGAAACATTAAATATAATTTACTAGTGTGTTTCTCTTTATATATATATATATATATATATATATATATATATATTCTAGACAATGTATACATATACATATATATTATACACAAACAGACAGAAAGAGAAATATTTTTTAGCTGTTACATACTTTAATATAATATATTATATGTATATATAATACATACATATATAATTATATGCTCATGTATATACATAAATATATATATGTTTATTTATACATAAGTATTGTTTATTGTCACTCTATTTATACATATAGATATGTAAATTTTGATGTGTACACACACACACACATATATATGTTTAAATTTAAATATAGCATTGTGCATATTCTTATTAATTTCTTACAAAACTTATGTCATTTTTAATTTAAATAAATCAACATTACGCATACACATCTATATGTGTGTGTTATAGATAATAAACTTAAACTATGCATATAATTATTCACATTAATGCCTTTGTTGATATTCTTTCTACAAAATAAATAATTAAATATATCAATGTGTTTATATATATATATATATATATATATATATATATATATATATATATATATATATATATAATATCATTTTTCATCAATTTATTTTTGAAGTTATAAACAAGATAACTTAATTAATTAATTTTAAGACACATCTTGTTCAGTGGCCATATAATCAGACAAAATTGCCCAGTTATTTAACTATTGTGGAAAAAGCTACACAGGCTATGTAAATTATTAATAATAAATAATTCACATGTGAAAAAACAAATCCATAGTAAAATAAATAGATTATTATTTTTTTTTTTGACGCAATTAACCACCTGGTTTAAATGAACCTTATTATTTATTAATTTAAATTTGAATTATATGCCTAGTTAAATGACATGTCTGACATGTAAAAAAATGATAATGTTACCGGTTAATAGGTTAATTTTGTTTTATATTGTCCTCATACTATTGTTGTTTTTTATTTATAAATCACCATCGTATTTAAGCGGT
Source organism: Selaginella tamariscina (assembly GCA_003024785.1). NCBI lineage: Eukaryota > Viridiplantae > Streptophyta > Lycopodiopsida > Selaginellales > Selaginellaceae > Selaginella > Selaginella tamariscina. Next base: position 502,412 of record PUQB01000065.1, read on the forward strand.
AGAATCAAAATATATAAATATTTATTTTTAATTTTTATAAAAAGATAATCACACGAAACAGGTCGAATCTCATTAAAAATATAGAAAGTGATAACCAAATAATATTTATGTTTCCTAAATCGAGACAATAAAAGTATATAACAGCTAAATAACTTACCACATGCGTCTAAACTAAATAAAATTTAAAGACTAAACTTATAAACAAATTTATCATTCCAAACTTTTATTCTTCATGCGAGTAGTTCGATCCCTTGTGAAGTAGCTGCAGCCACGGTTGATGTCTTCTTGCGTTTGACATTGTTATGTAAGCTTGTTAATGCACTTTTAATCTCTTCACCAAACTTGAAGTTATCACCCATCTGTAATTAAATCTATGACAATCTCTCTCTCTCTCTCTCTCTCTCTCTCTCTCTCTCTCTCTCTATATATATATATATATGGTATTTATTTGTAACACCCACACACAGATAGCATATTACTATAGAACTTTAGTATATAGTTAAAACATAGAAGTAAATAACATATACAGCACCCACTACTGGTACATACATATCAGAACATGCACAGTTTGTGAACAAACAACATTATTGTATACTCTCTCTCTCTCTCTCTCTCTCTCTCTCTCTCTCTCTTACACACACACACACATACCTGGCTCATAAGTGCATACAATGGCAATGTTCTGTAGCTGCTAAGGACGAGCATAATTACCCTGTAGAGATAATACACACATTAAGCTAGCTTAAACATATTAATGTAGATGTTAAACATACCCGATTACCAAGCGTGCAATTCCAAAACTAACCGTGTCCCTGAAGCAGGAACGGAAACCAAATTGTGTCTATACAAAAGTATTTAATTAGTTTTTTCTTACACTCCCGTGTGTGTGTGTGTGTGTGTGTGTGTGTGAGAGAGAGAGAGAGAGAGAGAGAGAGAGAGAGTAACTTACCCAAACCCAGACAAAGAAGGCAAGTTCAAATGCATTCTGCAAAAGTGAAAATATTGTATGATTAATTAATGAATAATAGTTAGTATATAATTAATATAATTATTGTATGATGTATATATATTACCTGAAATAATATGAAATGAAGAAAATGGATAACTATTTTTGGTTTTTTAAACCAAAAAAGATCGTCACGTAGATACACTACCACATTCTTTGTAATTTTCTGTTCTTCAGCAATCTCAAGGGCAAGCTCCACTATTACATGGTGTAGTTTCCAACCAATTATAAGCAATAACTGCAAACAAGACATTGTTGTGTGTGTGTGTGTGCACGCGCATGTGCGTGTGTGTGTATGTGCGCGTTTGTCGACTATATGAAACAAGAAGTTATACATACCACCAATGGTATAAATCCGATCCAAAAGTAAGTGTACCAACCTGTAAATGTTCATATTAACTATATAAATATAAATAAAAAAATAAAACTATGATTACCATGTACATTGAGAAGAAAAATATCACAACAAACACCCAGAGAAAAGCCCTGCATGATTAACGCAAATTAGAAATTGAGTATCAATTAATTAAGTATTAAATAATTTTGTAATTAACATTACCTTATTCCCACAACTTTCTTAAAGTCGTCTTCGATAGCACGAAGGATGTATTTGTGAAAATCAAAATTGTTTCTCAGCTTGTGGTTCTGTTAAGTATGAGTGATTATGTTAAAATATTTTAACCTGATAGTTTTTAAACATAGTTTCAAACATTATAGTTATTAATGTTAACTAAGTTTTCCCATAAAATTAACTTATATTAAAATTATTAATGCTTAGTACCTGAATAAAGCTACGGCGAAGAGTGCTATATTCTGTGTATGTAACGCCACGGAAATGCCCAATAAATGAAAACTGGAATTAAAAAAATTACCTTAATTATATATATCTACAGTGTTATATATATATATATATATATATATACCATACATACAACATATATTGTCTCTCTCTCTCTCTCTCTCTATATATATATATATATATGTGTGTGTGTGTGTGTGTGTGTGCTTTTAAAACATTATATTAAGTACGATCACTTCACTTACTATCCAGCTAACGAATGTAGACGTGTGCCGGCTTCTGTTCGCGTGTTTTTCCAAAAACGGGTTCTGTTGATTGAGTGGGTTCTCTACAGCTGCACATCAAAGCTTGTATGAGGTGTGTGTGTGTGTGCGTGTGTGTGTGTGAGAGAGAGAGAGAGAGACACATATATACATATATGGCATGTTGTTTTGTTGATTACCAGGGGTGTCCTGTGCAAATTCAGACTGTGCTCTTTTCTCCCAGTATTCCACCCATGTACCTGTAATGGTGTGTGTGTGTGTGTGTTGATATATTTAAATCTTTATACCTGTAGTCTGGCTAATAACAAGACAATGCAACTGTATGCAATGTGTCCAATAGCCAAAATAAAGATGAAGATGTGTAGCTGATGAACACCATGGGCAGAAATCAAAGGTACTTTACCCTGAAAACATTGTACGTTAAAGTAATTATCAAATTTTAATAAATTTATATTCTTAAATATTAATTAATTATATTAACATATATAACCTTGCTATAGCATTTTGAAAGTGCACTTTCTCCACCAGCTAGAATCCTTCTTGTGTGTTCTTCCATAAACATTAGCCTTCTTGAATGTGAGTTGATGTGAAGCTCTTCTGTTTTGTTAGCCTTACAAGGAAGCATATGTGCAGTAAAGCTCACTGGCATAATATCTTGCTTAGAGATGACTGTAGCACAGTCATTAACAAAGAAATGAATCCCAGTAGGATAAGTTCTACAAATATACATGTTAAAAAGCTTCTTATACATCAACAAAAGTATATAATGTACCTTCTTTCATCTTATCTAATGCCTGACTGAGCGATTTCTCTGGTCTCTTTCTCACCCACTGGATTGTAGTTTTAATTATTATGATAAAAATCAGATTAAGATCGTATTATTATGTAAAATCTTAAATACCTTCCCAAGAAAGTGAATTCCTCGCTCCAGTACGAGTGAAATCACGATGAAAAGCAGGCACACAAGCGCAAAGGCCCATGTTGGTGTGACCTCCAGAGAGCCACTCTTCAAGTCTTTGTTACTTTGTCCTGCCATGAACAACACAAGACACCTTCAAAGCCAGACCTATTTCATACGTCTGGATATTATATCAGACGTATTTCATACGTCTGGGATAAGATATATATGAAACACAAGTACACAATAAGTCCTTTATCACTGTGATAAACATGCGTAACAAGTTTGAAAACTTTGATTAATAAGTATAGATTTTGCACGTGATATTCTTCTTGACAGTAACTGTCAAGAAACATATCACCACAAGTCTTAGATAATCTATTAGACTTGACTTGATTTACTTAAGGGATTGTATGTCCTTATTACATATTGATCCTATTATGTCAACGATTTATAGAAAAATAACATCAATATATTTTAATTTTATAATTATTTATATAGGTAATTCTTGTTTTATTTTTATTTTTAACTTATATATTATATAATTTAATTTTAAATATAATACATTACATTATAATAAAATCACATTGCTTATTCTAACATTAAATCTATAAATTAAGATTTTAATTATAGGACAGTGGGATTTTTGAACTCTGAACAAAATCTTAATTTAACATTCAATTAAATAAATTCATCATAAATTTATAATCATACTGTTTATAATCTCTCAAATAATGTCGTAATAAATCCACTGGTTAATCTCCTGGTCGACTTTTCCCTCTAGTTAATTTCTCGCTCACGTAACTGGTCCTACCTGCGGGGACACTTGTCCCTTTTTTAACACGTGTTAGATATTAGCCACGTGTATATAATTAATTATTTATTAATAATTAATTAGTTACATTCCATCGTATTTAAGTTTTAAATCCTTAACTTAGCTTACTTTTCACTAGAGTAGTTAATTGAATTAAAAAATAAATATTAATATATAATTTCTATTTACTTAATTATTAAAGAATTTTTTAAGTATATATTTATATAATACATATGCAATAAATATGCACTTACTCAATATTTTTAATTAAAAAATATATTAAAACTTCAATTCTTTAGTGCTCATATTGCTATTTTCTTACGTTGAAACATTGAATATAATTTACTAGTGTGTTTCTTTTATATATATATATATATATATATATATATATATATAATATATATATTATAGACAATGTATACATATACATATATATTATGTAGACAAAAAGAGAGATATTTTTTAGCTGTTACATACTCTAATATAATATATTATATGTATATAATACATACATATAAATTATATGCTCATGTATACACAAATATATATATGTTTATTTATATATAAGTATTATTTATTGTCACTCTGTTATATATATAGATATGTAAATTTCGATGCATGTACACACACACATATATATATATATAATTAAATTTAAATATAGCATTGTGCATATTTTTATTAATTCCTTACAAAACTTATGTCATTTTTAATTTAAATAAAACAACATTACACATACACATTTGTATGTGTGTTATAAATAATAAATTTAAGGCATGCATATTATTCACATTAATGTCTTTGTTGATGTTCTTCTTACAAAATAAATATAAGTATATCAAATGTGTTTATATTTATATATATATAATATCATATTTCATCAATTTATTTTTAAAGTTATAAACAAGATAACCTAATTAATTAATTTTAAGACACATCTTGTTAATTTATATTCAGTAACCGTATAACCAAACAAAATTGCTTACTACCATGGAAGAAACTACACAGGTGGTATGTAAATTATTAATAATAAATAATTCACATATGGAAAAACAAATCCATAGTAAAATAAATTTTTTTGTTTTTAGTTATATTGGTTGAGGCAATTAACAACCTGGTATTGAAAAGTGGACCTTATTATTTATTAATTTAAATTTGAATTATATGCCTAATTAAATGACATGTCATATTTTAAATGTGACATGTAAAAAAACGATAATGTTACCAGTTAAAAAAATTGGTGAAAACTGAATCACCATCGTATTTTAGTTGTAGAATCAAAATATATAAATATTTATTTTTAATTTTTATAAAAAAGATAATCACACGAAACAAAGATATAGAAAGTGATAACCAAATAATATTTATGTTTCCTAAATCCAGACAATAAAAAGTATATAACACCTAAACAACTTACCAAATACGTCTAAACTAATAAAGACTAAAATTATAAACAAATTTGTCAACCCATCAGATGAAAAGGTTTCTTTTTTATTTAAAAATAAATAAATTTGTCATATAAAGAGAAAACAAAAAATACAACTTTTTAAAAGAAAATATAGAATTATATGAAATGTTTGCATGTAATACAATATATATTTTCATGTGAATGTCTGTAGCAATATATTAATCAAATATTAGTGTGTATTCTTCATGCGAGTTCGATCTCCTGTGAAGTAGCTGCACCCACGGTTGTCTTGCGTTTATCACCCATCTGTATTAAATCTATGACAATCTTCTCTCTCTCTCTCTCTCTCTCTCTCTCTATATATATATATATATATATATATGTGTGTGTGTGTGTGTGTGTGTGTGTGATATTTATTTGTACCACCACACACAGATAGCATGTCACTTTAGTGTAGTTAAAAACATTGAAGTAAATAACATCAAAACATGCACAGTTTGTGAACAAACAACATATTTGTAAATACTCTCTCTCACACACACAACATACCTGGCTCATAAGTGCATACAATGGCAATGTTCTGTAGGAGGATTAGCAAAAACCGGCTTCGTACAACGGGCTTTTCGCATATTCTCGAATATCCAGGAATATTCTGTCAAATAAACGGGAATATTCTAGAATATTCTGCGAAGTAGATTATCTTTAACTTTCAATATAAATGCCGACCAACAAGTGAAAACGCTAATTAATTTGCCGACTAGACTTTACTATACCGACTGGACTTAAAAAGTCGCAGGTTCGACATTGCGCTTGCAATCAACCAATAACCGATGCACTTCTGCTGGAGTAAGGGTCCGCCTCTGTAAGAAGTAAGTAATCGTTGGGTCAATCCAAGAACATGAGTGTACACAAAATACATGTGTTGGCAGGGGCTCCAGTTCTTGGCTTTCTGAAAAGTTGCACAAGTGCATGACGGAACAGTAGAAATTGTTACCTTAGCAGATTGCATGCCTGCAGAGACAATGAAGGCCTCAGTCTTCCCTCTTTGAACCACCTCCACGTTGTTGATCCGACCTTGAAGAATCTTTGCCTGGTTGTAATGTTTCTCATGTTCCTTGGACATTCTTGTTGGTGTTCGCACACTCCGTCCATGGTATGTTGGTACTCTATGTGCTCCCTCTCCTCTTGGTGGTGATGGTGTTCGATCCATTCGGCTACTACTGTCGTCTACCATTTCTTCAAATCCCTCCAACTTGAATCCTGCTTTCAGAAGAGCTTCAACCTCATTTGCATTCAAGTTTGTTCCTTTTTGAACTGGCCAAACCTCTGGAACTTCTGGAATACTCTCAGGAGGAATCCCTGCATATGGTCGTCTGAAGCAACAAGAATCGCGTGGGCAGAACCATAACATCTGATGAGTGAACTCAATGTTCCCAAATGCATTTGTATATTGCCGTCTACCGTGAAATCCTGGTGCCGGTACACGATGTGGATATCCTATGGGTCTGCCACACTTGCTGTTACCGTCCTGAGTGAGACCTAGACATTTCACCTGACTTGCCTCCCCAATGCGTCTGATGGCCCACTGAGTCATCAACGTCTCTCTTTCAGTGACATTGACATCTTGAAACTTGAGTTTTTTCCTGCGTGCATTTGGGATGACTTGTTCTGCATATTGTGTGTCATGTCTATGTGTACGAAGTGCATCAATCCCATGGTCCCCAGTTGACGGTTGACGAACGGTTCGAACACGAACATTTGTTGTAGAGGCAAACTCTGGACTTGCAAGATGCTCTTCATCACTAACAAGATTTGCAAAAGTTTTTGGAGACACTGATTTTCCCGCTGAAAGTTTCTGCTGTGCACGTTTCAGAAGAGTTTCCATGGAAGGACCTGTGCCTGAATATCTCCCTTCAAATGATGCCTTGACCTTTGCACTTTGGAAAACAGCATCTGTTAAATCTAACATTGTTGCCTCCAACAAAGGAACACGCTTCGTCAGCCTTGCTCTTCGTGCTCTTGCATGAACAACTTCGGAGTTGTTAGTGGTAGGCACATTCGCAACACCATCTTCTGTCAAGTCAATTATCTCTGTCATGGAAATATGATCTTCATGTCTTGCCCACCATGACAGCCATGTTTGCAAAGCGCTAACGTTACTGGACCTGCCTTCCCAAAATGACTCCAACATTACTCGTCGTTCCAACTTATCTTGGTTGGTTAGTGCTGCAGGCCATGAGCGTGCAAGGTTCATGTGCTCCTCCCTGTGTTCCTCAAGTATCCACTTCTTTGTAACTTGACGCACTGACTGCATGTAATGGAACAAACAACTCCTTTCTCTTCCTTCATCTTTGACCCATTGTTGAAAACTTGACGCAATGCTAACCAAATTGCACCTGACTCATCTGACATGAACCCCGCAAAGTTCACATTATGAAGTCCTTGCTTGCTGCACACTTGAAGCATAGTGTTCAAAAATTTGATCACCGCCACACTATCCTCCCTGATCATGTCACCATAAGCAAGTGTCACCATCGACCTTAAACTACACAAACATAAGTGCATTATATTAGTAAGTATTTTAAAACATAGATATGTTAATACTTACAATGGATCATAGAGATGTATTCCCAGTGTACACCAATCATCAATACGATATGTGTGGTCTAGCACCACCCACTGCTGTTCGAGATCACCTCCAGATTGACACCTTCTAATGTAGTCTATTCCGGATCCTGGGCCGGCAACCGTCATTTTGAAGATTAAAGGCTGCTCTTCAGCTCCGTTGAGGTCCATTCCGGGTATGTGGATAACATGTATGAATGGGATTGATAGCTTCTTCTTTAACTGCAGAAGTCCTTCGTAACCTTCTTTGAAACGAGTGTCTCTTGTTCTAGCCTGAGATATCCATTCTCTTGTTCTACAGGAAAGGTTAAGCATCTCCAAAAGGAAATAATAATTTTTTTGCTTACCGGCGGTGATTTGTGAGTGGTAGTAGATCTGACAGAACCTTGTCGTATGATACATCTCCAGAATCTGTTACCAGTTTTTCCAAAATTATATTGCGTGCTGCTTGAAACTCTATGACACGTTGATTAGTTCTTGGGGTTGCAGCGACTGCTTTGTTGATTGTCTCCTTAGCTCTGTCTTTAGAGACCATGGATTCGGGTGGTCTACGTGGGTGTTGATGTTCTCCAAGATGGATGAAAAGCCTCGTGCATGTGATATCATCTGGAATTATGTAATATGCAACAACGGAGCATGTCTGCACTAGAAGGGGCTCATTGTTGCAATGCACACACTTCATTCCAAGCACTCTACCATCTGAAGATAACTGGACTTTATCAATGGTGCCCTTAAATTGGCAGTCATTTGCTTTCTTACTGAAGCTGATGAACGGACATGTTTCCTTTACGCATTTCATGTGGCCAATACATGAACTGCGACTAACACGAGCTGGAACATTCCAATGTGTTGTGCAGCGTTGAGTCCAGTAATCACACCCATCCTTCCTATTCATCCCTTTGTACTTGTCCTTCATTGTTTCGTGTGCTGGCAACTCGTAAATCACATTTCCGTTGCAATCTTCTGGGACCTCAGCAACTTGCTGAATCGATGACGAGACCACCAGTTGCTTCCCAATCCTACATCTCTGACTATTGCGAAGTATTGTTACCATAGAATTGTCCCGATCTGTTGTCTCCAACCGGAATAGCGGTCCTTTGGAAGGAAGAAGTGTGTAATACACAAAACTGCTAGCTCTTGCCCCTTCTGGTTCTACCTCAACATTCGCAGCATCTCCACCAACAACAGACATCAAATGCAGCACTTTAAAAGATTGCCAAGGTGGAATGTCAAATGCAGACCTGAGATCTGTTTCAAAGACAAATGCAATACCATCTTCATCTGCAGGGAAGTCCTTGTCAACACCATTGTAGCTGATTCTTGCCATGTAGCAAAAATGGAACAAACAAAAGTTAAAATTCAAAGACAATGAACATATTACACACGATGGTTAATGTGTTTGTTAGTCGTGAGGCAATCATTTCATTGACAAATATTAAAAATAATATTAATTGCGTGCGTCTGGGTAGAAGAGTGAAATTAATTTACTGCGTCTGGGTAGGTTTTTTGTAAATTAAAAAGTTTTACTATGTACAAGTGGCGATCATGCATGCAATATGTTTACAGAAATTAGGTTGGTTTTTAATTGATTTAGGGCGGCTAGGGTTTTGCAATAGGGCGGGGCGGCTAGGTTTTCGTGGAGCAGGGGCATTTGGGGGCATAGCGTGGAGCAAGTGTGGCTCCAGGGATTAATCACAATAGGCTTCCATTGAGGGGGTGAGTATTTTCTGATTTCTTCATGATCTGCTCATGATCTTTTCATGATCTGTTCATCTTTTTACATCTCTTCACAGTTGCAAGAAATCCGAGTCGGCCTGCCGACTCGGACTGACTTCGTTGTCCGTCCCAGTCGGCAGGCCGACTGGGGTGGACTGTTCCAGATCCAGTCAACATTTTGACCGGGGTTGACTGTTCCAGCCCCAGTCAGCATTTTGACTAGGGTTGACTGTTCTAGTCCCACCTAGCATTTTGACTGGGCCTTGCTTCGTTCCCAGTCCAGTCGGCATGCCGACTGGGCCCCCTTTGTTGCCAGTCCAGTCGGCATGCCGACTGGGACTCCCTTTGTTGCCAGGCCCAGTCGGCATGCCGACTGGGCTCCCTTTGATGCCAGTCCCAGTCGGCATGCCGACTGGGCTCCCTTTGTGCCAGGCCCAGTCGGCATGCCGACTGGGACTTACAGCAACTGCTCTCTCAGTCGGCACGCCGACTGTGAGGGCTAGTATGTTTTTTTAATTTTTATTAAACATCTTTGAACATTTATTACAGTTTTTTGTTAAACCTTATTGCTTTTGTAGATGCGCTCTTCACAACGTTTACAAGAAAAGAAGATGAAGGAGCCTACTGAGAGAGAAGCAGAAGCTAGAGCTGCAATTCAGAGAGGGCGTCGGGGTCGTGGGAGAGGAAGTAGGAAGCTGGCTGTGGTTCAGGAACAAGGACCTTCAAGTGATGCTCCAGTTGAACAGGCAAGCCAGCAGGACTGGTCAGGAGAGCAAGAGGATGTAGTTCAACCCCAACAAGAACAATCAGACTTTGTTGAAGAAGTTGAGGATGATGTCTTACCACAGGAGACACAGGAGCAGACAGAAGGCACACAAGCCTCATGCGCAGTGACTTTGTCGAGTGACGAAGAGGATGAACCCAAGAACAAGAAGAGACGACGCAAAGCTGCTGGAGATTCAGAGGCTGCTAAGAAGAAGAAGAAGGGTAAAGCAGAAGTGCCAGATAATGAGGAAGTTTACAACATTGCAGCCAGCATGCATTCGGAGAGTGCAGTGCGTCTTCTCGCGAAGATCACAATCCGAGAATATGGAGAGGCACCGGATGTCCCTATTTGCCGAATTCTGGGAAATGAGCAGGTGCGGAGAGTCAATCCAGCGGATCTGGAATCTTTGACTAGGAGTTTCAAGAAGGCAGTTGGTTATTTGCGCAACACCACTCAGTTCATCCTTCAAGTTGGGGACCCCATGACAGATGCAGATCTGGCAGCATTGAGAAGCGATGAAGCGATGTATGCTCAGCATTTGGCTTTTGAGGAGGAGCTTCAGTCTGACATGTTCCGGCAATGGGCACCAATGCTTTCGATGAAGAAGTTCATCTGTTGGGATGGTAATCACAGGCTAAAGGTGCTTCAGAAGCTGTACACAGAAGACACGGAAGATAAGAATCAGTGGGCAGTGAGAGTGCGTTCAGGCTTCATCCGTGCTGGGGTCATGGATAATCTTCAGCTTGTGACAATGTTTCAGCAAATTAATAGGTAAACATAGTGACCTCTAGATCATAGGATTAACTAACTTCGAGATTTTCAAATATGCAGTTCCTCCGCAACGGCAGTGCAAACCACACTGCCACATCTTCTGCTATCTGTGAAGACATGTTGCACCAGTGAGGAGGGCACAGCGAAGATCTTGGCCAGGCTCAGTGACAAGGAACGAGATGACATAAGAAAGTGGAAGGAAAGCGCACTGGACAACAAGCTTGGCATCCACTTCCGAATTTGATCTGTGCAAAGATTTTTTTGAGGTACCACGTCTCACACTTATATTACTTAGTTGATTACGTCTGTGAATTACAGAGTGAGATTGAGGATGATCTTGAGAAGGCTGCAAGGGCATCCAAAGGCAACAAATACCAGGAGCAACAACAGGTCTACATTAAGCATGACAAGCGCATGATGAAGATCTTAGCCATCATCGATCCTGCATTGGGTGAAGAGTGGTTCGACAAGGTGACCCAAATCACATGGAAACAATGCAGATGGATGGGGTTGGAAAAGCTGTACGCGCTTTCAAGGGCGAGAATTCCAAACGAGACGAGAATCATGTACTTCAATAAACTGGTACGTCTCGATCTGAAGAGAGAGCAAGAGACACTTGGATTGCCGGGTGTTCAGGATAAGGAGTGGATAAGGTGGTTTACTATCGATTTGTATTGGCGGGCATCAGAGAGGAGGCAGTACAGATTCTCACGGGACTCATCGAGGATGGCGAGTGGACAGGCCGGTTACAGATTTCACGACTTGGTACGATGAAGTGCGGGTAAAATGCAAGAACGTGATGTTCCAGCCATTTCCATGAGTGTGTGAAGTTCACTTACTCCATAGAGCCGAAAGAGTTCCTCGAACACGAAGAGACAGCAAGAAGGATGATTTGGAGGTAAGGATGATCTTCTTGACATTGTTACATTCTGACACTACTATATGTTCATTACAGGTATGTCGCAGCGAGAAAGGTGCCTCACACACAGACTATGGTATTCTGGTCAGATTACATGGAAGCACCACACATGTGGTCGAAGACAAGATCTGGCCTGACAGAGTTCGACGTGTAACGTACCGTTCTGGCTTGATTATCCACCTGGGCAACCACCAACATGGGAGAAGGATCTCTACAATGAACACTCAAAAGATCTCCCATGCATCTCATGGGATCCGGCAGAGGTCGACTTCATTAAGAAGACAAAGGCCAAGGCAAAGCGGCGTCAGCCTGTGCAGCAGTCAAAGAAGACCTCAGATACAGTAGCTGGCACCTCCACTACTCGCGATCCAGCTGCCTTCTTCAATTTATCTGAAGTGCTACCATCGCAGGGAACCATGGACATCAAGGATGACTTGGTCACATTCGTCCCTTCACTTGCTACAACTCGAGGTGATAATTTCTTGGCGATTGATGACATCGAGGAGATGCAACAGGCCGTGCTCACGGATGAGAAGGAAGAGGAGGTTCCTGACGCTAGACTGGTTCCTTATAGAAAAGTTCAGACACAGGTGGCCAGGTACCATACAGCTGACAGCCAGACTCGCTACCAGCATATTGCGGGAGAATATGGTTTCAACTTGGTGATCTTCGACCTTCCAAATGGGACCTTGCCAGGAAATACAACGAGTGATACGCCATACCTCTACCTTGATCCAGTGAAGTTCGATGAAGCACTCCAGTTTGCAGGTATGCATATGGCTGCAAATGGTTGGTTGGTTGTGTTTGCTGCAGCAAACACCTGGGATCAAGTTGTCCGAGCTGCAAGTGTGGTGGACCTTCAACTTGCTGCAACGTACTACATCTACAGAGGGCGTGGTTGGGGCTACCGCAACAAGATGAAGGTACTTTTTTCTTTATTCATGAAGTTCATTAATGATTTTTGATGTTTTAACAGGAGAGCATCCTGCTCCTTCTTGTCTTCCAAGATGCATCTAGAGGATTGCGCGATAATCGCTGCGTTTGTCATCAACAATTCTTGTTGATAATCCTGAGCGGTTCCAAGAACCATGGTAGGCATTTCATTTCAACAATTTAAGTATTTACCATTATCTTCACATGCAGGATGGACTACCAACCGAAGAGCACTCGATTGATGCAGCTCGTGATAGAACGACTCACCCGGCCAGGTGATCTTATCTGGGATATAGGCAGTGGTACGGGGTCCTCAATGCTTGCAGCTATCGAGCTGGGGAGAAACATTGTTGGGACTGAGAAGAACCCTGAGCTCGGGAGAATTGCTATGAACAGGATTAAAGAGAACATCCAGCCAGAGGAAATCCCAACCCAACCAATAGCGACGTCAAGTAGGACTGGTGGTTCACGAATTGCAGCATTGCTCAATCGTAAGAAGAAGTGACAAGTGTTGAAATAAAACTTTAATAATACAGTATAAACATGGCTATGATTTAAATATTTTTTGTTGTTAATTGCCGACTGAGAATATTTAGGAATATTCTAAGAATATTCTGGTAGATTCTTTAGAATATTCGGGTCCAAGCCCGAAGCCCGGAAGCCCTCTTTTTGTGGACTCGTTCTGTAGCTGCAAAGGACGAGCATAATTACCCTGTGAAGATAATACACACATTATGCTAACTTAAACATATTAATGTAGATGTTAAACATACCCGATTACCAAGCGTGCAATTCCAAAACTAACCCTGTCCCTGAAGCAGGAACGGAAACCAAATTGTGTCTATACAAAAGTATTCAATTAGTTTTTTCTTTACACTCCTCATGTGCGTGCGTGTGTGTGTGTGAGAGAGAGAGAGAGAGAAACTTACCCAAACCCAGACGAAGAAGGCAAGTTCAAATGCATTCTGCAAAAGTGAAAAATATTGTATGATATAGTTAATGAATAATAGTTAATATAGTTAATATATTATTATAGTTAATATTATATGATGTATATATATTACCTGAAATAATATGAAATGAAGAAAATGGATAACTAGTTCTGGTTTTTTGAACCAGAAAAGATCGTCACGTAGATAAACTACCACAATCTTTGCACTTTTCTGTTCTTCAGCAATCTCAAGGGCAAGCTCCACTATTACATGGTGTAGTTTCCAACCAATTATAAGCAATACTGCAAACAAGACATTGTGTGTGTGTGCGCGTGTGTGTGCGCGCGCGTGTGTTGACTATATGAAACATGAGTTATACATACCACCAATGGTATAAATCCGATCCAAAAGTACCAACCTGTAAATGTTCATATTAACTATATAAATAAATAAAGAAAAATAAAATTATGATTACCATGTACATTAAGAAGAACAAATATCACAATAAACACCCAGAGAAAAGCCCTGATTAACGCACATTAGAAATAGAGTATCAATTAATTAAGTGATTAAATAATTTTGTAATTAATATTACCTTATTCCACAACTTTCTTAAAGTGGTCTTCGACAGCACGAAGGATGTATTTGTGAAATCAAAATTGTTTCTCAGCTTGTGGTTCTGTTAAGTATGAGTGATTATATTAAAATTATTTTAACCTGATAGTATTTTAAACATAGGTTTCAAAACATTATAGAAGTTTGCCTGATAATAAATTATTAATGTTAAGTAAGTTTTCCCATAAATCATAACTTATATTAATTCTTAAGAGTACCTGAATAAAGTATGTAACGCCGCAGAAATGCCCAATAAATGAAAACTGGAATTAAAAAAATTACCTTAAATAATTATATATAGAGAGAGAGGAGGAGAGAGAGAGAGAGATATACATATATAAATATATATAGATTACATACTAACATACATACGTGCACACATCTCTCTCTCTATTTATCTATCTATTATATATATATATATATGCTTTTAAAACTTTATATTAAGTACGATCACTTCACTTACTATCCAGTTAACGAATGTAGACGTGTGCCAGTTCTGTTCACGTGTTTTTCCAAAAACGAGCTTTGTTTTTTGAGTGGTTCTCTTACAGCTGCACATCAAAGCTTATATGAGGTGTGTGCGTGCGTGCGTGCTGGTTGTGTGTGTGTGTGTGAGAGAGAGAGAGAGAGACATATATACATATTATGGCATGTTGTTTATTGATTACCAGGGGTGTCCTGTGCAAATTCAGACTGTGCTCTTTTCTCCCAGGTATTCCACCCATGTACCCTGTAATGGTGTGTGTGTGCGTGTGTGTTGATATATTTAAATCTTTTATACCTGTAGTCTGGCTAATAACAAGACAATGCAACTGTATGCAATGTGTCCAATAGCCAAATAAAGATGAAGATGTGTAGCTGATGAACACCATGGGCAGAAATCAAAGGTACTTTACCTGAAACATTGTACATTTAAATAATTATCAAGTTTTAATAAACATTAATAATTAATATTAACATATATAACCTTGATATAGCATTTTGAAAGTGCACTTTCTCCACCAGTTAGAATCCTTCTTATGTGTTCTTCCATAAACATTAGCCTTCTTGAATGTGAGTTTGAGGTAAGCTCTTCTGCTTTGTTAGCCTTACAAGGCATTTGTGCAGTAAAGGTCACTGGCATGCATATCTTGCTTAGAGATGACTGTAGCAGTCATTAACAAAAAATGAATCCCAGTAGGATAAGTTCTACAAATATATGTTAAAAAGCAAATACAAATTCCTTATACATCAATAACATAATGTACCTTCTTTCATCTTCTCTAATGCTTGACTGAGCGATTTCTCTGGTCTCTTTCTCACCCACTGGAATGTTGTCGCCGTGCTCTTAGTTATTACGATGAAAATCGAATTAAGATCGTATTATTATGTAAATATTAAATACCTTCCCAAGAAGTGAATTCCTCGCTCCAGTACGAGTGAAATCACTATGAGAAGCAGGTACACAAGCGCCCATGTTGTTGTGACCTCCAGAGAGCCACTCTTCAAGTCTTTGTTACTCTGTCCTGCCATGAACAACACCACCTTCAAAGCCAGACGTATTTTATACGTCTGGATATTATATCAGACGTATTTAATACGTTAATATATACGTCAGAACGTCTATATATTATGATATATAAACTACATATAATATATATATAATATATATATATATATATATATATATTATATACAATCACTGTGATAAACATGCGTAACAAGTTTGAAAACTGTGATTAATAAGTATAAATTTTGCAGTGATATGCTTCTTGACAGTAACTGTTAAGAAGCATATCACAACAAGTCTTAGATAATCTATTAGACTTGACTTGACTTGATTTAAATAAGGGGACTGTATGTCCTTATTACAGATTGATCCTATTATGTCAATATACTAAATATATTACATTATACTAAAATCACATTGCTTATTCTAACATTAAATTTATAAATTAAGATTTTAACTAGAGAACAGTGGGATTTTGAACTCTGAACAAATCTTAATTTAACTTTAAATTAAATAAATTCATCATGAATTTATAATAATACTCGTCTCAAATAATGTCGTAATGAATTCACTAGTTAATTTCCTGGTCGACTTTTCCCTCTAGTTAATTTCTCGGTCACGTAACTGGTCCTACTTTGCGGGGACACTTGCCCGATTTTTAACACGTGTTAGATATTAGCCACGTGTATATAATGAATTATTTATTAATAATTAATTAGTTACATTTCATCATATTTAAAGTTTTAAATCCTTTACTTAGGCCCACTTTCCACTAGCGGGTGGTTATTTGGCCCTTGGTAAATTAAAAAAATGCCACATCATTAATAATAACTACCATTGTGGTTTTTCACTAGAGTGGTTAATTGAATTAAAAATTAAATTACCAGTGAACAGTTTCCATTTAACCGTGGTTAATGGGTTTTTTTTTTATTAATTAAGGTTTTTGGGCTTGAAGATATGAATACGTGTGTGTCATATTTGTAAAGATTAAGAATAAATTATATGAAAAAGATAGAAATAAAATATAAATAAGTAGCCTTTGTCAATATATAAGTCAATGTATATTGTGTTCATATATATGTATTAATTGTATTAAATGGTATAACGATTCCTGTGTATATTAAATAATTAACCTATAAACAAAATTATAACTTTTCAATTAAACTTATATATTTTTGTTTATATATAAAGTTATATATTTTTTCTAGGCATTTTTGTTTTCAAAACTTGTGTGTATATGTAAACAAATGCATCTACATACATAAAACATATTAATATACACACACATATATATACATATGTTTATATATGCATATATACATGCATAAAGAGAAAAAGAGATTACATGCATAATTATATGCACTCATGCATATGGGGCAAGTATTATACATGGAGAGAGAGATTACACACACATGGAAAGAGAGATTAAATGCACACATGCAAAGAAGAGATATTACATGCATAATTATAGACACTCATATATTTTTATAATTCTAATATTGGGCTTTTCTCTTCATAATTCAAAAATAAATGTAATTAGAATATATATGAGTTACATAAATACATATATGCATAATTATTATATGTTATTGTATATATTTATGTATTTTAATATAAAAATACAGATTAAAGATGTATAAGTATCTCACCAGAATTCTTCTTTGTCTTAATCAGTATTGAGAAGCTTACCGCATCTTCATTTAATGAAAAAAAAAAGTAATTAAATTAAAAAAGAGATCATTTACACAACAAATTGATTAATAACAAATGATAAAAAGATCGATTGGTATTTGCCACATGCTGTGGCGCCATGCCATCTTATAATTCATGTGGTGCATTACTATATTGTAATCCCGAATAAATCTCCATGGGCTCGTGCAAGGAAATAAAAGAAAAGCTTAATAATAACCTACATGTTTAAATTATACACGCGTCACTATTTTATGCATGGTAGCCGTATAACCGGGCAAAATTGCCTGGTTATTTGGCTATCACCGAAAAAGCCATATAGGCGCCACGTAGGTGCCACATAGGTGCCATGTAGATATTAAATTTTAAATAACTAGCAAGTAGAAAAACAAACTGTTGATAGAATAAATAATTTATTAAGATTTGATTGGTTGAGGCAATTAACCACCCGCTAGTGGAAAGTGGGCCTTAAATTACATTTCACTAACGGTGATTATTTAACCTTGATAAAATAAAACATGCCACATCATTGTTAGTGTGCTTTTCCACTGGAGTAATTAATTAAATTAAAAATAATTTATTAATGCATAATTTTATTTACCCAGTTACTAAAGAAGTTTTTATGTATATATGTTACATAGTACATATGCAATAAATGTGCACTTACTCAATAATTTTAATTAAAAAAAT